>VVAS01040867.1:13716-25127 GCA_015103295.1 Ptychochromis oligacanthus
AATTTTTTCTTTTTGTATAAATGCAACATTTACCACAATATTTTTTTTTTTTTTTTTTCCCAGGCAGGCTGTCCAGGTATATTTTGTGATTTATTTTTATGTTTTCATCCATCAGTTTACTATTGGACAATGCCCACACTCTTGTTTTGAAAGCTCAGTCACTGCTAACCAGTTAGCATCAGACCTTCCCTTCCTGTGTTTCCCTGACGGTTGGCTGATCGGGTCACTGTGGTGACACTTTAATCCTGCAGTTTGACAGACTCCAAACTCCACCATCTTGAACCACAGCTGCTGATGATACTACCTGTTCTGCTCTGGAGATGCATTGCAAGCTAAGAGGAGTTTGAGTCTGTCCACAGGATAAAAAACTCAATGAAAGACAGCTGACATTTACTCCACTACTTATTGTTACAAAGTATATATATAGTAAGATTTATTAATGCCTTTATGAAAGCATAGGTGTGTCTCCTTTTGCATGCACACATCCCCTTCCTAAGCTACAGATTTTATTTAATTTTTGCTGGATTGTTTAGTTTTCTTTTTAAGACCTTGGGGTCCGGATCGAGATGGTCCGCAGGCTGGTTCCAACATTCAGGAAATACTACAATAGTTTTAACATATGATTTACTTAATCATTAGAAGTAAGATTCATAGTGGTAACTGCTATTGTTTAGCAACAGGGTGTTCTGATACAATAGACCGCAACAAAATCGTCAAGGCATTACAACATCTCCATCTAATATATAAAAATTCTGATAATTGGTATCACTTCGATGGCAAATAACCAATATCCTGCAAAAAACTGAATACTTACAAGTTCAAATGTTTGCAGGAAAAAAGAAATAAAGAACAACACAACAGAACATGTGGCAGTACCACTGCCAGACAGTTGATATACTGATGCAGTATCCAGATATACTGCAATAAAGTCCATCGCCAAGCATTTAAAATGTGGTTTCCCTAAAGTTTCAATCAAAACCTCAGAAGACAGTATAATGGTTTTTTGTGGTCTTATTTGGGATATGTAAACACCAGTGTTTATAGACATCTAACCATGAGAATATAATCACATACATCACTAGAACTGAGTCAAAGAAAATTAGCAACTTGATATATGTAAAAACATTTAAGTCAGTGCTCAAGCAAATATACTAAACATCTGACTGCTACAAGTTTTCAAATGTGAGAAGCAGCAGCTTTTTTTTTTTGTCCTTGGTTATGGCAAACCAAACGTCTTTGGGTTTTGGACTTTCCTGTGAGATATAGTGGTATCACCTTGTGCTCCAAACTGATGTAATGACAGAAACTGCAAGTTAAATTTTTGAAACCACACCGGGATTAAACAGAAATGAAAAACAGCCCACAAGTGCATAGGAAATCTACATTTCGTTGGGGCTGATCTTTTCCTAGCCAACACTGGGTGAGAAGAGAGTTACATCCTACACAAGTTTCCAGTCTGCAGTTAACAAACAGTAGCTTTTTACTGTACTTTTATAACTACTGACATTTCTAAGGGAATTTTTGAACATAACAGAATTATGGAATAAGTTGGCAGTACTGACAGCTGACCATGCAGTGCACATCCTGAAAAAAACAACAAAAAAAAAAACAAAAAAAAAACAAAACAAAAGCTATCCACTACAGGGAAACACTCTCACTCCCACCACCTTTAGCTCTCTGGGAGGTCAGAGAGGCTGGAATGTAAAGCGTGACCTGGAATCCGCCCTGTATCAGCTCAAAGAGATAAAACTCAGAATGAAACTACTGCCAAAGTCAGTCTTCACAGCATTATTCTAGTTGGTACACTTTCATTCTGATCCAAAGATGGAAAACAAGCCTTCATTACAGGAAATGCTTCTGGAAATGTTCAGTGTTTGTGATGAAGTGCATGAGGAGAATTAAAAGAGTTTTTCTTCAAGTCACGAGTTCAGCTTCACTGTTTAAACTCCCTGCAGTTTTCCACAGTGGGGAGGATGTTTGCTTTTAGTAGCAGTTTGTGAAAAGGATTATCACCCTGAGGTGTCTCCGTTATTTTCAGACGTATTGATACAGACACACACACACAAAAACTCAAAGTCAACAGAAAACACACACGTCATTGTTTGCATGGTCTCCTCTCCTGCTCTTGCTGTGCTTTCCCGCGATGGAACCTTCTTTTATCCCGCACTGGTTTCCATTTGTAGAGAAGAGTATGGGAATAGGGAGTAGGGCTGTGCAGTTTGGCGATAAATATCTAATTTCGCTTTTCAGCACATCCGTTTTCTTTACTTCTTCCAAATTCACTGTTTGAGGTTTAGTTCAGTTCAGATGTATTTATGGAGTACGTTTTTCCCCGCTGAATTATAACTTAAGTTGAAGAAAATCCACTTTAAAAATACAAGTTTCTTCTTTTTTAAGAGTTTAATAAATCCATTATTTTTCCAAACTCTGAGTAATCTTCTTAAATAGGAGTCGTGTGTAATGCACTATGCGTAGGTCAAATTCTGACTGGCTGAAAGTTTGGCTTGGACAAGGAAAGGGAACGAATTAAACAGCACTGACCACGAAAAGAAAGAAGCCTAAAAAACAAAGATTAAGGAAGCAATGATGAGAAAGGCAAACAAAGGCCGGAGTGAGCAGTTTTAACTGTCCCTCATTTTTTTTTCCAGTGCAGACACGTTTTTGTATAAGTTGACGTCTCTCTTTTCATCCACATTACCAGTTGTTATGCACATATTTCTGACACTGCCCCGGCGTGGAAGCAGACAGCCAAAACATGTAGACGTAAGCCTGCGAAGCTCTGTGTTAAACCAATGGAGAACCACAGCAGCATCATTCTGAAGTCACGAGTGACCGGTTCTTTCCTTGATGACCACAAAACAGCCTCTCTGAATTTCCATCACACACACACACACAGGCGTGTACATGAAAAGAAGAAGAAGAGAAAAAAAAAACTCATACAGGCAGGACACGGAAATAAGTGTTTCAATGAACGTCATTTTCAGGTTTAGTAGATGGTTGTCTCTTCTAATTTGTCTCAAGGAGTCAAGAATGTTTATATAGAATTTAACAGTGTGTATGATTGTAGAAAATATTTGAGGGCATACATTTAAAGTAATGACATATGATCCCTTTGTCTGGTAAGGACATACATTTGGCATTATATTAAACGTGAATGTCATTTATGAGCTCTGTAATAAGACAAATATGATAAATCAATTTGTGCAGGGGCTGAAATTAAAATTTGAAAACTGTGAGGTTTTGCCCAAATTAAATAAGCTTTGGAGGGATCAGGGCGAGATCTAAACTGCTATGTTAGGGTGGGCAGCTAGAAATAATACAAAGACCAGAGGTTAGAGCAGCCAACTGATAGTCTGAAGGTTGCTGGTTTGAGTCCTCGTTTAAATGCTAGCATGTCTCAGATGACTGTGAATTTGTTCCAGTCCAATATTTAATAGCTGTATGATGGTTTTGACAGGCTAAATAACAGCAGTCTCTGCAGGAATCAGCATCTGCTGATTTATCTTATATACTGCAAGAGTAACAAAGGGCCCAGAGAAAATGTTTTCTTAATAAAGTTGTATTCAAAATAGGGTTGCCTCCTAATTGCAGGTGGTTACATAAGAAAGAACCTGGAAGAGAGATCAGTGCAGACTTCAGTTTAGGTATCATCCCTCCTTTTTTCAATGGCCTTAAAATATGATTGTGGCCAGACTGGGATGCTAGTGCTCTGCAGAATCATTTTGTGTATTTTATGTACTCGCAATATGATAGGTCTTTTTTTGTTTTGTTTTTTTTGGATAGGAGGCCAAGTTGCAAAAATGTTGTGTAACTATGTGTTACTTGTGTGTCAGTGTTACCATTTTGATTTTAAATATACAGTAGAGTCTTAGAAAGAAAGTTTAGACACTAAATTCATGGCAACAAAGCCATTCAGCTTTCTGATTCTTTCCGTTATCTCTTTATTTGGCAGCTGATGCTGTGCCTTAAGAATTGGATGCTTCAGTGCTGCTTATGAAGCAAATAAAGAGCTAAGGTTTATATGGGATTTAGCATAGGTTTTTGTCAAAGTTGTGAAATATTACATCTTGGCAACTTTGTTGTGTTTTATTAAATTTTCTTAAATTTTAAACTTCCTTAAGGTTTCCATAATCCATCCATCCATCAATTAAAGGCAGCACTGGAGTACTGAAGCTTTCAGGGGATTTGGAGCAGGGTTAATCTGTTGGTTATCAGTCTCCATCGGTTGTGTCCTCCACCTTGCTGTCTTCATATTAAGCCCTTTTCCACAGAAGCCCCACCTTGAACTAGGCTGTTTGCACCAATCTCCATGGTGTCTACGCTGCCAGGTTTGGGAGTCAGGGCGTAAATTTTCCAGAGGATCATAATCAATCCGCACTGCTGTTTTGCCAGACATTATACTTTTGCCAGGAGTTATGTAAGTGTATTTCCATGAAACCTCTGGGTTGGTATGATTTGGATTCAGTTTGTATTTTCTCGGAGGACGAGAGGACGTACGCCTCTGTGCTGGCAGATATTTCTGTTTTTTTGGCAAATTCATTTCCACCAAACCTCAGTTTCCAGTTTTTGGGATCATTTGTCAGGTCGCAACAAGAGGAGCCCCCGTGCTGCCAGGTCTGAAGCTTAACAAGCACGTTTCTTTCCACAGGAACCCCTGATGGTTTGTTTCTGTGTTGATCAAACGACAAGCCTGTGGCTGCTGATGTTTGACATGTAGCACACATGGGCCCACTTAGTGAACAGCAATCCACACAGACTCATAAAAAAGAACAATCAATGAGTTCTGGGTTTCATTTTTTTCTTCCCTGTTTTTTTCTTTTTTTAATTTTCCTGTCCGGTTTAGAGTAACACCAGAGCAGATGTTAACTGGTGTAAAGGTCGCTTACTTACCGTCACCACTCATTTTGCTCGGGTAAATTTTCGGTTTCCACCTGCAGACCTTGAAAGTTTTTGAAGTTTTTATTTTCCCCTGAGTGATGCTAAAGTAAAGCAATTGCTCAGTAAGTTTCTGATTATGGTTAATTTAACCTCATCACATTGATGTATTGAGTGAAAATCCAGTTTCCCCTTTTCAAAACAGCCTTTTTTTCATTATAAAAAAAAAAAAAAAAATCTGACTTTGATTGTATAATTCTTTTCAAGTGGAAAGAGATTTAAAATGTAATTAATTCAATTTGAAGGCAGGCATTAGTTGAGTCAGCGATGCAGATGGTAAATCACTACAGTAGAGTAATTGTTCCTGGTGTGACCCAGACTTTCCACTACTTTAACAATAACAGAGTCATTAATCTCTTACATCCAATCTTATCTCTCACACCAGCGACTAGAAGCCAATACCTCAATGGATGTGTCACTGCCCACATCCTGTTTTATGTACATATGAAGGGAAAGATGGGGTATAGGGGGTGTGTGTTATTGTAACTGCAGGCTATTTATCTACATTAGAAAAGAGTGATATCATTGGGCACTGTTATCTTCATACTGAGACAGATATTTGCTATGTCCTGTTCACATACTCTGCTGTATGTTTATGCTGATAACAATTATTTTGCTTCTCAGAGGTGAAGAAAAATAGAAAATGAGCTGGAAAACAAGATGCTTATTTCCCGAAGAACATTCAGTACAGCTTATTAATCTTTTTTAAATTTATTAAAAAAATTAATGTATGATCTACCTCTCAAGGGCTCACAACACCACTGAACTCTACCTTTCAAATTTCCAATGTCTAGCATAAAAACAACAGCAAAAAAAAAACAAAAAACAGTGTACTTTTCTTATATTTTCTTATCTATTGACTGTTAATTTATTATTATAAAACCTATTATTGCGCCTAATCATATGTACAGCAAATTATTACAAGACACATTATTAGATTTACCAGTCTAGCAAGATTTAAATGGCCTGGCTTTTGTGTCCTCAGGTTTAAGAATTAAAAAGTGAAACAAGTGGGCCACAACTCTGACCACCAACAACACTGTTATAATGCAGATAAAAGTTGGATGTAGCTTACGGTCAGAAAATGTTACGGCAACGTGGAAGTCTCTCAAACCTGTATTCTTTTTAATGACCAGTGGGTGGCGATTTTAGCAAATGCAAAAATAAATCTGGCTGTATACAAGTTTATGGAAAAACTACCTATCGCTCATTTTATTATGACCTAAAAGACTATCTTAAGTCTTCTTTAATTCAGAATGATGTTCATTTTGTAAATTATGGTCCAATATAGAAACAAATAAGTCATAAATCGTATGATTTCAGGTGGACTTACTGTCGTAGTCCTTTTACCTCGGAAGCTGGATGTTGGGGCTGGGAGTGATGTCACACCTGAACTGACTCAGTTCAGGTATTAGTTGGAACAAAAGGCAATGCAGAGTCATTCAGCCATAGCAATAGCCAGACTACAATGCAATGCCTGTTTCTGTTGCACTGAAAAAGTGTGTGTGGCTTATTTAGCCAGTCAGAAAAACACAACAGTGTTAGCACAGATGACAAGTTCTACAGCTTTACTTCTTGTTTACACTCGCTGCTGCCATCTTTGATTGCAAAGTCGGGGTCGGCATGACGTTCTTGAGTGGGTGTTCCAGGTGAAAATTCTGACTGGGAATTCTGGATTTCTAGCTTCCCACTTCAAACGGAACGCAGCACATCTTTTAACACAGCTCACTGGTTTCCCGGTCAGAGCCACCGCTCGCTCATCAAGTCTGGTTTCAGAAAAATCAAGATAGAGAAGGCCAACATGCTAAAGTCGAGGCTTCAAAACGGAACTTTGAAGACAAAGTCTAAAAGTACAGTACTGGTGGGCAAAACACTCTCCTAGACAAACTGTGCAACAACACCATTTCTAAAGCATGTTTTGTGCAGTATATTCTGTAAAAAAATATTGACTAATATCACCCGATGCTCCAAATTATTTCCAAGACACTAATATCGGCTGATAGTATCAGTCAACTTGATGATAGAGCATACCAGTCATTCTTCATTTCAAAAACAACATGACAAAAAGTAGCAGGGTTCCCCTTAGTTTTTCAGTGCCACAAAATGTGTGAAATGAAGCCATGAGAACATGAGCGAGTAACCAGAAGGAAAGTAGGAGTGTCATTTTGAGAATAAGAGAAAATGAGAACACCAACCATGAGAGGAATTACTAAAACAAGCAACACAGATCAGATTTGTGTCTTTATTTGTTACCATGGCCTTTTATTTGACAGTCATTTACAGTTCATCCCACACTGTGGGCTACATTTGGTGCTTTGGTGGCAGGATTACCCATAATGCTTCACCTCCCCGGTGTATGATCCAGTCCCTCGGAGACCTGCTGCATTACTATTTACTGATGTTTAATATTTAAAAGAAAAGACACAAAATCTGCTCCTTGGGGACTTTTACCCACTCTGCGCAGCTTAAAGATTCATTGCCTTGTTCTTAAAGTATGCAAGATGCACAGAGAGTTTGGAGTATACAGCAGTCACTTTCAAATCCTCCTGGGTTTATTAACATGAACTGCCAATGTGAGTTTTTCATTTCTTGTAGCACAAATTCACAAGAACAAAGTACAACTTAATGAACTCATAAAGCTGAAGCATTTGCAATGCATTTTATTAACTCTGCTTGGGTCGTCTGACCAATGGAGGAAGAAGTACTGAAGAAAGCGAGTAAACTATACCCGTTTTTCCATTTAAAGTATCCAAACTTGTTATTTCAATCCTTCAGAATGAGAGAAAGAGCTGCCAAGACTATTCAAATTAGCTCACTAAGTTGGACTTTATAAAAATGTAATGACCAAGTTATATCCTGATTGCCTCCTTCTCTCATTTATACTTTTTCTCCTGAAGATAAAAACATAGTGACATGCTTACACCATTGGGGTGGCTGTGGCTCAGGAAGGTAGAGCGGGTCGTCTACTAATCGGAAGGTCAGTGGTTCGATCCCTGGCTCCCCTAGTCTGCATGTCTTAGTATCCTTGGACTTTCACACTCCAATGAATGCATCGGAGTGTGAATGTCCAAGGATTAGCTAAAAAAGTGCATAAGTATAGATAAAAAGTGTATGGCTGGGTGGGTAAGCCATATAGTATAAAGTGCTTTGAGTACTCGAAATGAGTAGAAAAGCACTACAGTATATCTGTGCCAGATGTGTAGATCTGTGTGACCGCCAGTATACAAACCATCGATGGTATTAAAAAAAATTATGAAGCTTTCAATTTGAAAAGTAAAGCCAATGCAAAAATGCCTTAAACCTTGCCAGCAGGGGGCAATGTTTCTTGTTGAAAAAAAGATTTCTGGTTGTGTAGAAATCTATGCAAAAACAGCCCTTGGCTTCCTTGTTTTGTGACCTTACTAAACATTCTCCCGATGACTTTGAACTCAATAGTTTGACGTGATTTATTTGAGTCAGAAAGTAGGATGCTCATTGGCTAAGGACCTGTCGATCACAGTTCATTAGCCAACATTTTATTTCTCTGATTCACCATTTTGCTTTAGCCAATGACGTAAAATCTTTCCGGACTTAACCAGTGGCTTAAAAAAAAAGCCGCCTTGTCCATCAATTTCTGACTTTTAGATTTCATCTTTTCTCAGTTTGTTCTGCTGTTCTTAATTTTATTTCTGCTCGCTTTAAGTGCTTTTTAAAATGGCGTTTGTGTGGTTCTTTCTGCTCATTTAACCAATCGGGCTCTGAAACCCCAGGAGATTCCCCTCTGAGAACAGCTCTGAAAGAACTCCTACAGGGGAGGTTCCTGCAGAGGGAACACACAAAAGTTGTTGGCCACCCAAAAACTGCCTCGTAGTTCCTCCGATGGATAAAAGGTCTAATAAAGACTGCAATAAAATTATTCACAGTTTTCAGTTGATGTCACAACTTTATAGGAATACCCACATGGAGGGCAAAAGAGGTCTTCCTTCAGCTGCCTATCTGTTTTACCATGGTTTGTTTTGTGGAAAAGCCAAAGAGTTGTTCAGTGGGATTCACTGGCAGGTACCCACTCAGTTTGTGAACAGCTGCAAGCAAAACATAGAATATGGCATGCCAAGCACATTTCTCCTAATGCAGTGGGCGTGGCAGCCCAGGTTGTCATTGGTGGGTCATTTGAACATAGCACTGGAAATACGCTGATTAGATATGTCCTATGATGCTGTGTTAATCTAATCAAATATATTACAGCCTTGAATGAACTGCATCAGAAGACTGTTTTCAATAACTCAGAAACTACTGGATCAACATTAGGTAGTGAGCTACAGTTTGCTAATTAGCACACACCCTGAATTGCATTGAATTGAGAATTTCTTGTCTCTTAACTCTCAAACCACAGCATTTCTGACTCATGCAGATCAAAAAATACATAGAGCTGTCTGTACTTTTGTACGCCTTTATCTTGGTGACTGTAATGGGAGAGATTCTCCACAAATACAGATATATAAACATCACCTAAAAAGAGGTCTGGCAGGGACTTTGTTGTTTATAGTGATTGCTCTATATGGATTACAAGTTCGCAAGTGATCTAAATATTCAGTTATATCTGTCCAGTATTGACCAGTATGTTGCAAAGTAGTCTTTAAACTCTTTACCTTATCCTGACTGAAAACATAACTCTTAAAGACTGAGTTAGGGCCAAAATAAATGTGAAACATTTTAAGTATGCTCCACAGATTAATCAAATACAAATATTCAAAAGTGGAGTCAAAAAAATGTTCAATGTTCATCATGAAGTTGCACCCCTTCCACAACTCTTGTCTCTCCTTCCAGATGAATATCTTTTTTTTTTTTTTTTTTTTTTTCCTCACTCAGTCTTAAATACAAGATAATCCCCTTTATGTTCACCATTCATTTATCTGCTTCACACTCACACCGCCTTTTTTAGGAGTCAAAAGAAGAGAACATTTGCCAGTTTTGCTATCATTTAGACAGTGTGATTATGTCACTGTTTATTGACTGGTCACTGGTCACCTGAAAAGCCATGATTCCCCTCTCTTCTCCTGTCCTCCATCTTTCTCTTGCAAAACGTTGGCAGACACACACCTCCAGTCACACAGGAATGCAAGCTTTACAGGCATAATAAATCCCTGCACATACAGTCATATGTAGGACGAAACTGGTGCCAACTGTCATTTGAAAGCCTTGAGCTTTTCCAGATTGAAAGCATTCCTCTGGAGTAAAGACAGCAGAGGCCTCCTTTCTTGCTGCCTTGAAGGTATCATTGCATTTGATATCACTGTGTTTTAGAACAATTTTTTGTGTGTGTGTGTGTTTGTGTGTGGAAAATGCTAAGAGTGCTGTCTGTGTGTTTAAAAAAACAAAAAACAAAAAAAAACAACAACAAACACCTCAGTGGGGGTGTTTTAAGAAGCTGCTACAATGAACAAACACACTCCCCACTGGTGAGAACAGCAGGGAGTCTGTACACACACCTTTGTGTAAGGCCTGCAATTGTAGTGGCACACAGATGCAAACCAGACCTCAGCTGGGAGGCAGGGGGAGGGGAGCTAAACCAGAGTTTGCTGTGTGAGTGTGACTCACTCTTTCTTTTAAATATAATGAAAATTATACATCAAAGCAGAGGAATTAGCCTGAAAATTAAGAAAGAATAGCTGTCAAAGAAGGCTTGCCACATATAAAACTGAGCTTATTCTCTTTCTCTTCCTTGCCCTGCTATTATACTAATTCTCATCACCAAAGCACTGGAAAATCAGGTGCTTGATTTGTGTACAAGAAGGTCTTGGGACACCGAAAGTCCAGAGTGTAAGCACACAGAATAACAGAAATGATGTTTAACTGAAACCCCTTGTTTCCCACAGATTTAGATATATTTGTATACCTGTATCTGGTTGTATCTTTAATACCTTTTCTATCAACAATTTATTTATGAAGAGACTGCAGATATCAATTTGATCCTTTCAAGCACATTCTAAAGTATCATTTTTGTCCTTTTTATGGAACCTATGCACACACTTAGTAAGGATGGGCATTTCAAGTAAAATTACTATCCAGTTTTCGCTGGAAACTACTTGACTATTCTTTGAAGATTGCCCCACCCCCCACCCCAAACTGCTCTCAAATATCCTGACAGAGTTTGGACTGGAACTCATTTTCATTTATTACTTGAAGGAGTTCAATACCGGACTTTGAAGGACTTCAATTGTCTCTGGCCTTGCGTGTTTCTCATGTTTGTACATCTCACCGAATCTCATGCATTTTGTCATTCGACCCTGGTGGCTAGTCACGTATACTGTTTTGGAGGTCGGCAAATAGTTTCTGGGTGCATTTCTGCCATCTTCTTGCAGTCGTAGTGCATTATATCCTAACAGGTGCTGGAAAACAATGAGAGATCTTTGCTGTATCCTTTATTTATCCTCTCTTTTTCAAGAGAGACCTGGCTATATAGTACTATATATACATATATATGTGTGTGTGTATGT
>VVAS01040993.1:7964-18772 GCA_015103295.1 Ptychochromis oligacanthus
TTTTTTTTTTTTTTTTTTTTTTTTTATTTTTTTTTATTTTTTTTTTTTTTTATAAATTAATTATTTTTTTTATTTTTTTTTTATTTATTAAAAAAAAAAAAAAAAAAATGATGGTTTAAATAAAACAAAAAAAAATTATATTGTCTCTATAATAAGTGCCAAATTATACGGTTATTCCCAGGAAACTCTGTCTAAAATTACATGGAAATTACAAACCCTAAAAATAAAATGTATTAGTGGCAACAATAAAATGTAAATGGTAAATGGTAAATGGACTGGTTCTTATATAGCGCTTTATCAGCTCTGGTTTGAGCCCTCAAAGCGCTTTATGATCTACCACAAGCCTCATTCACCCATTCACACACATTCTTACAGGCACTTTTTTCTACACGTAAGTGCCTTCTATCCAACATTCACACACATTCACACTCCGATGAACGCATCGGGAGCAACTCGGGGTTCAGTATCTTGCCCAAGGATACTTTGGCATGCAGACCGGAGCAGACTGGAACAGGCAGGAATCGAACCACCAACCTTCCGATTAGTAGATGACCTGCTCTACCTCCTGAGCCACAGCCACCCCGAAAATGTGAAAATATGATTTTCAATATTACAAAATGTTACAAAAATACTACATTAATAATTGTATTTATCAGCAGATGCATCATTTTATGTGCAAAATATTAAGAAATGTATTCCTGATGATGTGGAAACTATAGGAGTGTTTATGTATGAATACGAGTCTTCACAAGTCACGATTGACCTTTAAACACACACACAAAAATCAACATTTTACACATAAGACAAAACATTAATCCATGGCCATAACCTCCTGAGGGGCCCTGGGGAAAAAATTTGCTGTCGGGCCCCGTTGATTTTTTAGGCACCCTAAAAACCAACCAGCACTCCGGAGCTAAGATGATTTGTTTAATTTAACTGCAATAATCTTTTATAATTAATAGTTTTAAAAAAAAAAATCCAATCTCAAAATGTCAAAATTTAAAATGTAATAAAATTGTCATGCTTTCCCAGTTTTTAGTGACAGTCAAAAACAAAATATTGGGTTTTGCCTTAACAGAAGTCGCATTTTTCCAAAATATATACACCGAAAACATCAATGGATTAATAAAGAAATAACTGGCAACTGCAGCCTCACAGTATATCTATGATGGAGTTTTATTACACAACTTTATGACTACTATAATTCCCTTGCAGAGGGAATTACCACAACAACAACACAAATAATCAGACAGAAATTATGTGGCGTGAATCTGGGATTTTGGGGCCCTTTTTACCAGCTGGTAATCCGTGCACACAAACATCAGATTATCAGTAAAATATCCTTGACTTCCACTAATTTGTTTTTCCACTTTGAAAACCTTGTGTCACATGTCATCACAGCGTTAAAGCAGCATCTACATCTTCTCAGAGGCGGTGGCGTTCTTCACCCCTGCGGCCATCACGGCGAAGAACACATTGGGGAAGAAGGATCTGGCGTAAATGGCCACCTTTGGGAGCGAGGGAGCAATCACGACCTCTCTCCTCTTGTTGTTTAAAGTCTTCACGATCTCGGTGGCGGCTTCATTCGGAGAAACGCCGAGGGGCTTCTTAGTGTACAACACTGCGGCGAGCAGGCAGAAAGATGAAATGACGCTCAATATTTTCAACAATAAAACGACATGTTTGACCATCTGCCTCGTCTCCTCAGAGTTACTCACATGACCACGGCGACTTGGAGGCAGCTGCGGCTCCGGAAGCCGAGCGGCTGATGAAAGTGTGGCTGATGGTGCTGACGGAGATGCCGTACTCCTCCACCTCAGCTCTCAGGCAGTCGAAGAAGGCCTGAACGGCGTGTTTAGAGGCTGCATCTGAAATGTAGAGTTCGCACCGGACAGCTTAAAACCAACCGAACCCGATCATCAACGTCTCCGAGGCACCTGTGGAAATAATATAAGCTCCGCAGTGGAATTTTTACAATTTTACATTAAAATTTTAAAATATTATCTTTTGAATTCCCAACATTTGTGTGTTATTGCAGCGTCTCTGTCAGGCTTGCAGCCAGTGTTGGTATAAGTTAAATGGTCAGCAATTGTTTCACATCACATTTTAACCATTTTGAGTCTGTTTATAATTAAATAATATGACTCTGTTTGTTTGGTGTTTTGTTTTTTTCTCTTGTGTCTGTTTTTGACAATTTTAAAATTTCCTGTGGTCGTTTTATGGTCATTTAGCTGGTTTTTTTTGGTAGTTATTTAACGTCCCAGTGGAAAAAAAAATCACAAAAGTCCCTTCAGAGTTAACACTAACTTTATTTTTTTATGCTAACATTTGTTTTCATTTTTATTTTTCATGGTAACTTCAGTTATTTCAATGTTTTCATGCCAATATTATAATTTTTTTTGTTTATACCAACAACTATTTTTGTTACGGTCACACAGCATTTTTTAATAGTTTTTAACTTCCTAACAAGAAATCATAAAAGTTTGTAGGCCTAACTGATTTTTGTTTTATGCTAACTTTATTTTATCAAGCTAACATATGTTCTTGGGGTTTTTTTCCACGTTAACTTTTTTTTTAGATTCTAACATTTTCTTACCAACATTATTATTCTTTTTTAATGCTCACAATTAGTGTGTAAAGGTTATTCTGTGCTTTTATCAAGAGCTGTCATTTGATATATTTTTGGACACGTTGGTAGTCTCTGTTAGCGTTAGCATTGCTACTTGCTGCTATTTTTTAGTAAACACGTTAGCCGTCAGTGATAGAAGTCAGTTGTTTATTAACAGTGACTGACACCTCTGATAATGAACTGTTTTAAGTCATTGTTAATAATAAATACCAGAAAATACTCCAAATGTGAAATTTGCTGCAGAGTCAGTGCTGTTAGCACGATTTGTTTTCATGCTAAAGCCAGCTGTTGTTAAGCTACTGTTATTTTATGCTTTCTTTACATCCACTTGATTTTTTTTCATTACAACTTTTTTGCAAATGAGAAATGTTTTTTTCATTATCTCTGTTGCTTTTAGGCTAATAAGAGGGATGAGTGTCATGTTAGAGGAGCTTATTTTACAATGACTGATCGTTTTAAGTATTTCTTAAGAAAAAACAAACAACTCTACTAATAAATTCACTTTCTTTGGCTTTTTTGCTATTGGCCAGATAAAACAATACATCTCCATGTTTAAGATTGGACGTTTCACAATTTCTTTTTTTACATTTTAACGACTAAATAAATTAATTATTTTTAAAAATCATTGGAATTGTTGATTGTTGACAGTAATTATGAGTTGCAGCTTTGCAGCTGTTCAGAGATAAAAACACTACTACCTCCCCTTTTGTTTTCTGAGTATACCGCAGAAGAAATTAAAGGAGTTTTACTACAAATGGGCTCAATATACACTAAAAACAGTTTGTGCTTTAACCACTTTAGACAGACAGAGGTTCTATGGAAATGAGAGTATTCTTTATTAAACCACTCAACTCACATGTAGTGCGAAAAGGCACGGCTAGTCTCCCTTGGATGCTGTTAACCAGCAGCAGGTGACCACTTCTCCTGGAGATCATGGAGGGCAGCACACCTGAAAGAGAAACTCACCCCTCATTATCTCACCTCTAGAAGCTTTCACATGTTTAATTCATCTACCTTTAGCCAGAGTGACGGGCCCAAAGTAGTTGTTGTCCATCAGTAGTTTGTCCACCTCCAGAGACAGACTCTGTGCAGGAGCTTTCACCTTCATGCTGCTGTTGAAGATAACAATATCCAGGCAGCCGTAACAGTCCAGGATCTCTGCGATCGCCTCAGGCATGCTGTCCATATCTCCAAAATCCAGCAGCACCAGCTTAGGAGGAAATGTCTGAAGAGGAGAAACAGTGAGGATGAGGATGTCTGCAGGGAAAGGAAAGTGCTGTAAGGTGAGTACATCTTGCTGACATTTTCACTGCACAACTTGTTCTTGTAATGGAGCATTCACAGTCCAAGTACTATTATTATTATTATTATTATTATTATTATTATTATTACACAAGTTAAAATCAAATTTTGGTGGCTAAACATGCTCAAAACTCATGAAAATTTGCAAAAATTTCCGAAGTGGCGAAAAATGACATATGTTTGTGTCTTGCACACTTTCTTCTGCTTTATAGACATTTTTTGCCTGTTACATCTGTTTGTTACGATGCAGATTATAATGTTCATTCAAAACATGAACAGAAATCTGCATGAGCATTTAGTACATTTAGTGCATTTAGTACTTAAAGATTATTAGTCTGAAGTGATTTTCCATCAGTAATGTTTTGCATGCAGGACTTAAATTCAGGGATAAAATAACTGTGAGATTCTGGGCTGATAGCAACATTTGAATCAACAAATTTCACTGAAACTGACAGAGAGTCCATCCGTTGGTTGAACCTGGAGTTCAGGAAGAACAATGCAGTGTTCATCCTGGTTGTGAAACACTGGACCAGCTCTTTTTCCTCTCAAGGATGTTTAGGGGTGCATGGGAATTTGCCCAACTAGTCTACAAATGTGTTGTGGACTTGGAGAAGGCATTGGACCATAGCCAGCTATGGGGTATCGGGCCTGTTGTTGCAGGCTGTTCGATCCCTGTACAACCATTGCGAGAGCTTGGTTCACATTGCCGGCAATAAATCGGACTTGTTCCCGGTGAGTGTTTGACTCTGCCAGGGCTGCCCTTTGTCACCGGTTCTGTTCATAATCTTTCTAGGCCCAGCCAAAGGTGTCAGGTTTGGTGGTCTCAGGATCTCGTCTCTGCTTTTTGCAGGTGATGTGGTTCTGTTGGCTTCATCAGGTGGCGATGTCCAGCTCACAATGGAGCAATTTGCAGCTGAGTTTGAAACAGTGGGAATGAGAATCAGCTCCTCCAAGTTCCAGGCCATGACTCTTAGCTGGAAATGAGAAGAGTGCCCACTCTGGCTGATTTTAAGCGCTTTGAGGGAACAGTTGTTGTGAATTGGTGCTATATAAATAAAATTGAAACTGAAATTTGGTATCCTCCTATAATGTTCCAAGATAAACAAAATAGCCTCTTGGAGTCATGCCATAAACTCAACAGAATGTCTGCCATTTTGATTTTAAGATTTTTTGTAACCAAAGACCTTAAAAGGAGCTTCATCAGTAAAAAAAAAAACCCAGTAAAAACAGTTTGATGATATGTGTCAGTCACAGGGAACACTTTACTGCACAGTGAGGACTTTCACCACTCCTTCAATCCAAGACTCGTTAACATCTCTTGTTTCGGTGCTTGTAAACTTACCACTGTCGGATCAGAAGCATTCGCCAAATCATCTGCGAGTTCTTCAAGTTTCTCCCAAGTTTTCCCGCAGAGGATCAGCCTTGCGCCTCCTCTGTGAAACACGCCTGCACATTCTTCAAACAACACGCAGAACAACTAAGAAACCAATTTACGCTCAAAGATGCGGCAAATTTTCACCTAAAATATCAAACTATGTGTGTGTGTTACCTTTTCCGAGCCCAGATAAAGCGTCAGTTATAACCACCACTTTATTGCGTACTGATGTTTTGGACAGCAGGCCCATAATCGCACCATAAAGGTAGAAAAATCCAGCTGTTAGCACGACAACGCAGGGCACCAGGAGGACAGTGGTGGTCCATCCCGAGTCCATCTCCTGGAGGGTGACCTGAAAAATGTTTTACTTTCAGTTTTAATGTGCAGAAATGAAGTTAAAGGATGTTTCTTTGTAACTGTTCACACAAGTTTGACATTTTGCACCAAAATGTCAACAGAAACACAGACACCCCTCTCTAACAGAGGGAGAGAAACAGTTAATCTAGCCTAGACAAAAATCACTCTACAGGCACCTCTAAAGCACTCGTTTGCTCAATCTGTACCATTACCAAAAAAATGCCATTTAGCCCTTTTGCGAGGGTTATGGGCTGCTTCTTAGCAAAGGCAATAAGCAAATAAGACAGCAAATAAACCTTTATAAAACTTTAAATTGTCATTTTTACACTTTAGCTCCTGTGTGAGCTGTACAGGTGCCGGTAGATGAATTTTGTAACTGTTTCCAGTCTATGTGTTAGGCTGTACTGACTGACGTGAGTGGCAAAAGTGTTGAACTATTCACTTAAATGCACAACAAAGCCCCGTGAGCCACTAATGCTTTTGAAATCATGGTTAGGCACATGTTCTAGTGTTAAATCATGTTTCAAGACTGAAACATATGTTTTAAATGGAAAATTATTTTCATTTTACTGATGCAGATGAGATGGGATGGATGTCAAACACCATCTAAGATCTAATGCAGGTGATTCCCTACATTAAAGAAAGGAGCGTTTCATACCCAGAAGCTCTCCGGCTCTGTTACATTGGAATCCATCTCACCCTTTACAACCATTTTTAAGTCTAAATATGAGTTTATGACTCTGAAACAAAAGCAAAGAAGACTTTTTAAACCATGTTCTTGCACCAGTAATCAAAATAAAGACAAATGACAGATCATTAATATCTTTCTTCTGGATACACAGGCAGTATACTTGGATATTTTAATATTTATACACATTCGGTGCTTCATGAAGTAAAAATCTCTTCTTCAGTCATGAAAATGAAGCTTAGATTTGAGTGGACAGAAACAGCTTTATGCTGGTTTGGCCTGTTGTGAGGCGGTGGAAGTTGTCACAGGTTACTTGATACCAAGTCCAGCTTTTCATACTATTATTTAAACTCTTTAACTTCCAAATCTTAGGTTTCTGTTTATGAACTGTAAATGTGATTATATCTGATCCCTGGATGAATTACTAAATAAGCCTTTCAAATTCAGAACAAAAACTTTTTATAAAGTGAAGGAATCACAACCAGAGAGACAGAAAGCAGCTACAAAGATATGACTGCACCCATATGGAAAAAGAAAAAGAAAAAAACTTATACTACTAAATGTTTATGTCTTGTGTTTGTTTGGTATGTCTCATAAGACTAATAAGTCTCAAACGAGCATCAGCCTCCAGGGCTGAAAAATTAAGCCAATGCTGAAGTGTCAAAAACTTCAGTTCGTCTGATGTCCATCTAAGGCTGGCTTCAAAAGTGAGTCGATCCCCATAAACTCATTACATTCAAAAGTATATTTACACTCTGGTACAACAAAGCCGCAGGTTTGGGGCTCTATAGCTAATGCTGTTGCTGAATCTGTTTTTATTTTAGACTGATAGCGTAAAGTTATTCATGACTTTCCTTGTGTCCAGCCCTGACGAGGTCGGTCACTGCATTGGCTCCCTCACCAACATCACATCATCTGCTAAGAGTCATTTGAATGTTGAATCTCACATCTCTGGGCTCATCCAGTCTTGTTTGTTTGTAAGAAACGTTGCATGCTGTCAGCTATTAACTTGGCACTTGTAGTACACATGCACAGCTCAGTCCTACCTAGCTCGTATTTAACTGGTTCTTTGTTTCCCTTTACTGGCTAAATTCCAAATTAAATGTCACTCATGGCCTTTCCCTTCTGATATAGCAGAACTGCTGAGACCTTATTCCAGCGGTCGGCTTCTCATCTGATCACTGCCTTTTAAATGTTCCACACTCTTATTTGAAATCCAGAGGCGCTTTTGAGGTTGTAGCACCAAAACTTTGGCACAGCTTTCCTTCTTTCATCGCTTCAATTAGTGGTTTGTTTTAAAGGTACTTTTTGTTAAGACTCTTTATTTAAAAGGACTTTAAACTTTCTAAAATGAACACAAAATATCAATAGGATGTGAAGAAACATCAACTATAACATTATTGTTTTGCAGAGATATCAACTTAACCTCAAATAAAGCTGGGATGTACTCTCACGTAATGCTACTTTGAACCACAAGGTGGTGCAGTGGGTCAGCGTAGCATCCAATCTGCCCTGAGTCCAACTTGAGACATTTAAACATTGTTTCTGCTCGTGTTTGCTAAACATTTGTATAGAGTTCACATTACTTTCACACTTATCCAACTTATTTCGGTAGTTAGACGAGCACAGATTGTGTAGGTTTTTTTTTTTTTAAGTAATCTTGTAAGATAGCAAAACAAAATAGTTTAAAACATAAATAGAAGTGCCTTTAACCTGCATTCTATCAGGCCACCAGATGGCGACAGCTGTGGTTGCAAACAGACTTCCAGTCCTATAGACGTCTGTGGAAAAACGGCTTTCTGTCTTGACTTCTGTAAGCACCTTCCTGCTGAGTTTGTGGGCTCAGTCACTCATTTTGGGTCATATTGCATAAAAAATTAGGTCTGTTTTGTAAATGATGCTCATACCACGTTTCAGAATGTAAGACTATCCGTGGTATGCTCACTGAGACCTGCCCCTCCTCGTTACATCGGGTTTTTATGAACTACCACAAATGCACGAAAAACAACAAAGAGACATGAAATGACTGATGTAAAGTTGTAGTAGTAAGTATTTTTCTATTGGGGGGCGGTGCTCTCATGTAAGAAGCCTTGGGGCTTCTCAGGATCCACTCACCACCTCATAGTGACATTATCTCAACACATTTCACGTCTGATTGTAAAGACCGACACTCACATGTTGTGTCCAACTAGGAATCTGAAGATAACCTTTCAGTTAAGGATCACCACGCCAAGCACCGGCTGTTTGTCCAAGAAGAGGCTTCTAAATATAAACTGCACTAAAAATAGATGCTGTGGCTCTCACACAGGCTCAATGTCACAGTGGACTCGCCAAATTATTCCAAAACAAAGTCAGGAAATAACAGAGCACTTCTTAACCCATCTGCCTTCTGTGTCTGGAGTCACATTTAACATTAAAGCAAAGTTTTTCGCACTGGTCTCACAGTGTCTCTGCACTTTGCATAACTCACAGCTAGATTAAAAAGAGCAGCTCGTTTCTGACTGACTGAGCCACCCGACCTCGACATTTGCAAGAAATGAATTAGCAGCCACCACTTACTGCTTCCTGGGCCTCTGCAGGTAGTCGGGTTTAATTCCTCTCCTGAGGTGCTGTAGCTGCTCGCCTCAGCAGAGCTCCTCCAACATGACAGCAGACCGACTGGCCGGGCACAGCAATACTTTGGGATTTGAGCTCTTTTAATAGCAGCACAGCTGAGTCAGTTATTTTCCATGTATGTTGTCAACATGGCATGTTTAGAATGACAGGTGGGGAGGAGACGGGGCTTCCACTGGCTGCAGCAGGGTGCTCCTATTCTACGATGCAAAGATAATCATGCAGAAATGCATAAAATATTACACATTCTGTAAGTATTCTGTAAGTGTCCCAAGGTCCATTGATCTGGTTTCCCAGGTTGCCTTTTACCTAAAACGAGGGGGTCAAATTCAGTTTTGTTGCAGGTTACACTGAAGTTGGGATCAAGAGCCAAATGTGCATTATATTGGCATCCTTTAATAAATAATAAAGCTAAAAATATCCTGTATAATATTGTTGAATATGGCCTTATTACCCACAGTTTGGGTCACATGAAGGCCTCAACAAACGAGTACCAGCTTAGCATAACACAACTTCTACTGGCAATAGGAGTTGTGCTATGTAAAAGCAAAATGATCAATATTTATTTTTTTTACATAGTTTTTAAAGCTTGAACATGTGTGCCTCCATAGTGTAGTAGATAACACATTCGCCTTGCATGTGGAAAGTCGCTGGTTCAACTCCAGACGGAGACACACATGCCCCCAAGGGGTTGTATCTGGAAGGGCATCTGGTGTAAAAACTCTGCCAAATCAAAATATATATATGCTCCTTGACAAGGGAGCAGCTGAAAGTAGCTTTAGGTTTTTAAAGCTTGAACAGCCTCACCTTCTGGTGTGAAAACCTACAAATCCCAAACTAACTTTGCAGTGTTTCATTACCAAAATTAAAAGCCCCTGGGCCTTAGGTTTGACACATTGGCTCTAACAGACATGAAATCTGATAATCTGATAATCTGATGCGCTGTTTGTAAAGAAATTGAGTCATGATTTGAACCAAACTACTGGTGATGGTTTGATGTTGTCATGTATATAGAATACATGACAGGATTTCACTATGCATATATATTTTCAATATATTTTCAATTCATTTTCAATTTTTTTTTTATAAAGCACCAGTTCACAACCACAGTCATTAAGGTGCTTAAAGCGCTAACGCAAAGACCCTATAATATTAGAGAGGAAATCCCAAGAATCAGACGATCCCCTCTGAGCAGCACTTGGAGACAGTGGGGAAGAAGAACTTCCTTTTTAACAGGCTCAGGGAGGGGCAGCCATCTGCCTCGACAGAACAAAAGAGACACTGTTGACCTCAGTAACACCCAAAACACAGATATGTGTAACATGTTTGAAATATGCAGAAAGTTCTGAGCATGAGCAGAAATATGACTGAAACCCATCTGAGCTTTTAAGAGATTCAAAAGTCAAGAGTTATTCAAGTATAATCATGTGAAATACTTAAACTGAAAGGCCTCAATACCATATATAAAACAATACAAAAAAACAGTATGTAAATAATTTAAAATAATAAAAATAACACTAATAAAGGGAAAGAAAATGTACAATATAAAACAAATAAAAGGCAAGGTTGTTTTTTGTTTTGTTTTGTTTTGTTTTTGGTTTTTGTTTGTTTTAGAATGTATTAATCACTCTCTTCTCTTGCATATTTCATTGGTATTTTATTTAATTTTTTTTAATTAAAGAATTAATTAAATTTGAATTCTTTTCTAACATTTCATTTATTAAATCAGACTCGGAATTTGTGGCAGTTGGATTTATTTTAATTTATGTATTTTAATACATATTTTTGCGCCTTTTTTTTTTTTTTTTTTTTTTTTTTTTTTTTTTTCTTTTATGTATATTTTT
>VVAS01040994.1:1565-13332 GCA_015103295.1 Ptychochromis oligacanthus
GTAACAAGTGGTTATTTGAGTTATTGTTGTCTTCCTATCAGCTCAAAGCAGTCTGGCCACTCTCCTCTGACCTCCGACATCAACAAGTTATTTTCACCCAGAGAACTGTTGGTCACTGGATATTTTCTCTTTTCTGACCATTCTCTACAAACCCTATGGATGGTTGTGCAGGAAAATCCCAGCAGACCAGCAGCTTCTAAAATACTCAGACCAGCCCGTCTGGTACCAACAACCATGCACGCTCAAAGTCACTTAAATCACCTTCCCCATTCTGATGATCAGTTAGAACTTCAGCAGGTCGTCTCAATCATGCCTACATGCCTAAATGTGCTGAGTTGCTGCCACGTGATTGGCTGATTAGATATTTGCATTAACAAGCAGTTAAACAGGTGTACCCTAAAAACAAAAAGTGGCCAGTGAGTGTATTTAGACAAGAGGGCAGAGTGCTAAGTTATCAGCTAACGCTATCAAGCTTGATCATCACTGTCCATCCATAAATTGTACAGAATGAATACCATGCAATCAAATACTAGAATTTCACTCACCACAGCACAGACTTCTTGAATGGTCAATTAGTATAAATAACCTGACAGCAACACATATTATTTGTCTCATGGCTGCGGTAAAAATGCTCAAAAATGCTTCAGCAAATAGCGTACAGGCCTAATTCAGTGACTCCAAGTCGCCAAGGTTACATCTAGCAGCTACAGCCGCCTGCGTCTGCACACCTGTGAATCAAAACATCTACACCTCTAACTTTAATAAAAGCTTAAATAAAGTTGAGTTTGAAAAAAAAGGTTCACTGCATTTTGTGGTTTTGGTAAAATGTCAGACATTGTGTCTTAACCAAGGTCCTCTACTGCCTAAACATACAAACCATAAAAAGCTGAATAATGCTGAAGCTGCACTATTGCACTGCGAAATCAGGTATGTTGGATGGAAGTCAAGCTTCACTGAGTATATCTCTAAAATGATTGCTATTCCACTTTTTGTAACATTTAAGGGTTGACAGAAATCATAATGTGGTCACAACTATATCTAAAATATATGAGCGTTTGCAAATTGGTTTTAAGGAAATGGGGTTGAACTGAAATTATCATTCAAGATACAAAACCCATCAATCCGCTTGAGCACCTACTACATGATGGCATGCTATTCTATATACACAAATTTATTTAAATATCTTGTACAACTTTTGAGTGAGCTCTCACTCTGGTCATTCCTACATCCCATCCCATTCCTCTCCGTCCTGCTGGGGGGTGGGGGGCAGCCGGCTGCAGGAATGCAAGCCCGTCCCAACCGTCCCAAATGACTGCACACACAAAAAAGGATTTAACTCTTTGTCACAATTGTCCCCTAACACTTCGGCCTGCAAAGGGAGGGGGAAAAAAAAACACAGCACAAGACTCCTGAATCCGCTCCCCCCCTCCACCATCTTGCTACCCTCAACCATGACCCACCCCCCTCCCTCCACCGTGGCCCCTACCTTTCTCCTGACCCCGGCCGCATGCATAAAAGACCCATCAGAAGTATCGCTGGCCACATTTACAAGTGAAAGAGGCTCAATAATGGAGCGGTTAGGGAGAAGAATGAGAAGACAGAGGGGCACTCACAGATGTGGAGGTGGATTGGGAGGGGAGGGTGGGGGAGGAGGAGGAAGCAGCGTCCCATTGTTGCCCCCACCACCGTCACCACCCAGTTCTGATGGAAGGAAGGAAGGAAAAGGGGAGGGTTGGGAAGGGGTGAGGAGGTAAAGTGGGAGGTGAAGGTTGCTTTTCACACCAGATTTGTGATGGAGAAGTTGAGGGGAGGAAGAGGAAAAGAGGGAGGGAGGAGGCAAGGAAGTAAATGTGGAGAAGAGGGCGGTGGGGGACGCAAAGTTAAAGTGAAGAAGAAGAAATTCATATAACTACCTGACTCTTACCTAGGAGGAAACAGGGGCTCGTCCAGCTGTTCGACTGGGAGCATGTGAAAAAGGGCACACGGGTCATGAGGTGCGTGTGTGTGTGTCTGTGCACGTGTGTTACGGTCATCCAGGCATATTTCTTTTTTTTTTTCTCATGCGTGTCTCATTGTCCAGAACTGCATAGATGGCGACACACCGCAACAACAGCTGGGGTGAAGAGGCCTCTAAGCTGACCTTTGAACCCCTCCTCTTCCTCACACAGCCTGTGTGATGGGGGTGGGGGTGGAGGGCGGAGAGCAGAGGGTGGGGGTTGATGAAGTCATCACAGCAGGATCGTGGCGAGATGTGGCATATATAGGAGGCGGCCTGTTGCCTTTTTAAAAGGACAAGAAGATGTTTCCAAAATGTCGTCAAGCAGAGTGGGAAACTGAAGTTTGGAGGTTTTGGCTGGTTTCCTGTTTGGTCGGTCACCTCCAGCAGGTGACAAAATGGCAGTCGGGCATCTCCAAAGAAACCAAGTTGGCTGGGAAGACTGATCAAAGTAGCTGGAGTAGAACTCTGGCAGCATCTCAAAAGTTGTCATTGGCCCTGGCCCAAGGTTTGTTGATATTTAAATGACAAACTTGACTCCAACTTTGTCGAACTCTAAGTCTATTGGAGGGCATATTACAAACACATCTCACTGTTCAAGAGATGGTAAACTCTATCAAAATGTAAAGAAACATAATTCAAACCAAATTTAGTCTAATGCAAACCTTGTCTGCTAAAAAGGAAATACAACTAAACCGCACTGTCATGTTTTGAGAAGAAAACACATTTTCTTGCCAAGTAAAGACCCACGAACTCCACATACGAAGCCAGAGGACACAAACTGATTCATTAAACTACAGGCATATCTTAAAGACACTGTTGCCTGCATGACATGTAATTTTTTACTTCTAAATTCAGACAAAACTGAGGTTAATGTATTTGGCCCTAAAAAATTCCCAGAATTATGGTGTCTAACGAGCTTCTTACTCTGGATGGCAGTACCTCAACCTCCAGTTCTACTGTGAGGAACCTTGGAGTCATTTTTGACTAGGATCTATCCTTTAACTTGCACATTAAACAAAAGGGATTGCCAAAATTAGAAACATCCCACGATGCACTTAGCACGTCTCCTCCACTCCCCTCTTTTCACTCCCAGTGCACTTATATCCCATTACTGCATGTCGACGCTCTCCTATAGTTTGTGTTTTGTCCTTGTCTCACTATGCTCTCATTTTCTTT
This sequence comes from Ptychochromis oligacanthus, assembly GCA_015103295.1. Taxonomy (NCBI): domain Eukaryota; kingdom Metazoa; phylum Chordata; class Actinopteri; order Cichliformes; family Cichlidae; genus Ptychochromis; species Ptychochromis oligacanthus. The sequence goes on from VVAS01040994.1 coordinate 4,741, forward strand.
CTTCTCTTTCCCCTCACCCTCCAACCAGCTGCTGCAGATACCTGCACCTTCTGTCAAAGGTATCTTTCTGCTTCATTTCCACCGTCGCCATGTCCTGCATATAGGGACTCGTCTGAATTTTGGGGTTCTCTCTCTAATTTTGTAGGGCCTTTACCTTTCTGAAATCAAGCAACTTTAGACGATTGTTGTTGAGAACAGTGGCCATATAGTATATGAACTAGTGCTTAGTATTACCCAGACAGTTGCTGAGTTTCCTTAACAGAGCTAAATATGCATAAGTTGGTGACGAAAAGAGTAAGTCAAAAAGTTAACAAAAACATGCTCTAAATCCATAAGATGCAGGTGGCCTCATGCACACACAGTGCACGTGCTGGAAGAGCAAAGGCGTTCTGGCACTGGGGCTCTCTTTTTCTTGGTACTCCTTTGCCTAATTACTGAGTGAGGTTAGCTGTGTTGGTACCTAAGGCAGGGGAGAGAACACAGACATCCACACAGGCAAAATGGCTCTATATAAATAAAACTGAATTGAACACATGGAGGCATAAGTCACAAAGAGACCCACACCACTCCAGTGTGGGACCGTCATGTTTTCATTTTATCTATTTATTTATTTTATTTATTTTATTGATTTTCATTATGTTAAGGCCTGAATACCATGTGGTTAAGTTTAGAAAAAGATTTTAGGAGCCGCAACAGTGAAAGCATGGTCCCCTCTGAGCTTACGCTTAGTTTTAGGCACACTCGGGAGCAGCTGATCAGCTGACCTGAGAACACAGGTGGGTGTATAAAGCTTTAGCAGCTCAGAGAGGTAGGGCGGGGCAAGACTTTGAGGGCTTTAAAACCAATTTAAAAATTTTTAAAATTAGTCTGAAAATGTATGGGTAGCCAGTGGAGTGAGGCTAAAATGGGAGAAATGTGGTCATATTTACGTGTGCCAGATAAACGACGCGCAGCGTCATTTTGTACTATCTGGAGACAAGCGATGGAGGAACCACTAAACTCCATATAAAGTGCATTACAGTACTCCAGCCGAGTGGTGACAAAGGTGTGAATTACTGTCTCAGAGTACTGCTTAGAAAGAACTGGCTTTATTTTGGCCAGGTGCCTCCACTGGAAAAAGCTCGATTTACCCGCTGCCCTGATCTGACTGTCAAGCTTAAGATTAGCGTCCACTTTAACTCCTAGGTTTGTGATGGATGTAGCTACCGTGACGTCACCCAGTGGATTCTAAAGTTCAGTTTTAAAACCTTGAGATGATGGTTTTCGCCCTCCCAATCTTGGCTGCAAAAAAACAGATGTAATAAGGTGGGTAGGTTGGACTGCGAAACCACTTGCTCATTGGCTATCCAAAATGACCAAGCCCATGAACTCAGCAGGAAAGTGTTTACAGAGATCAAGTCAGAAGGCTGTTTTCCCATAGACTTCTATAGGACCGGAAGTCTTTTTGCAACCACAGCTATCACCATCTAGTGGCCTTTCAGATAGAATGCAGGTTTAAAGGTACAGTATGTTAAATGTCACCACTAGATGTCAGTAGATTGCAGGTTGAAGTCAACTGAATTCTTACCCCTCCAATTTCAAGTGCATAATCCTAGCTACGATGGCCGCTGTAAGACAGCGTGTGAAGTGTCCATGTCTATTTACTCTGGAAGAGGCTGGAAAACTTTATGAAAGGAGTCCGATACAGGTCAATGAGTCCGTGAAGCTCACTTCTGACTGATGACAGCGATACTGAGGTTGTTGTTTGAAGCAGTAGTTACAGACTAATCAATATATATTTATGAGTACAATATTTTTTCTATTAAATAACCTCAAAAAACAAGTGACTGTACCTTTAAGGCACTTACGCATTGGCCTCATTTTTCCAACCAGGAAGCTGCGTCCATGTTTTATACTGTCGATGGTAAACACAAATTACATCAAATTCACTCAAGTCAAAAAATGAGATGTCAGCTAGAGATAAGCTCCTACCTATGGACACTCCTGTTTTTCCTGGGTCGTATTTTAAGACCATCTCCAAGCTGCCTCGAGTTTTGCTATTTCTCACGGGAAATTCCCAGAATTTGCCTGACCCTCAAACTTTATTTTGAATAAGAACACTTTACTAGACATGGACAATAAAAAATGGACATAGCCTAGATAATTCTCCTTTCTGAAACCTAGAATGACCTAAATGTGCCCCAGAACGAGTAACTTAGGCCATAAAGTCATCAGTAAAGTGTTAGAGAGGTCAGGTTTGAGGGCCATTTTCCTATTGACTTCTATAGGACTGGAAGGCTTTTTGCAGCCACAGGTGTCGCCCCCTGTTGGCAATTAAGGAATGCAGGTTTTAAGGCTCTTCTGCACTGGCCTCACTTTTTAGACCTGGAAGCTATGCCCATCTCGTCTATGCTTAAAAGTAGGAATTGAGATCACAAACTATTAGAAAAATGCTGAGGTATTAAACAACATGAGAATTAGGGTCATAAACTTATATACAACTTGACCTGTGTATTTACTCATTGGTTAGCGAGGTGCCATTGTGAAGCCTCAAGCTGAGCATTTTTGCCATCACCATATTAGCTTTTTTAAACCATGCCACGAGAGCAGGGTGGATCTGACTGAGAAACTAAGGGACACCGCACACCTACAGTATAAGGTAACAACTTCTTGTTCAGGCAGTAAAGGACTACCTGCTTCATCCTCCTTTTTGACTGTCATGGGAATCAAAATGTATAAAAATGAGCATCATGTTGTATTCAGTTACAGGAGCCGCCCCCCTACTGGTCATTAGAGAGAACGCAGATTTAAGAAACTTTTGAATTGGCATCATTTTTCATACCTGGATGCTACAGTCATCTTGATGATTGATTGATTTGTCATTTCACATCCTAAAACAGATGTTATAACTTAGTTTGGAGCATATTTTCACCAGCATCATCTAAGAATATTTTCATCTTCTTGCCTATGAATTAAAATTAATTTGATTAAACATCAATAACAGCTGATGATGTGACGAATGAGAGTTGGATCTAATGTCAATTAAGCTAAGAGAAATGTCAGCACAAGGAAGAATGTAGTTTCATGTGTGGTGGACTAAAAGAGCGATGAGTAACCACAGACTCCTGAAGACCTCTGACACCTGTTCATTTCCGATGGAGAAACTATTCATTTCCTGCTGAAGGAGATATCAGAGCTACGTCTTTCTCAGAGATCCCATCAGAGCTGCGTCCTGTACAGGGAGCTGATACACAGCAGCTCCACTCATTCTCAATAACAGACAGGTGGATAAAAATCATATATCAGTGCTACAACTATTTTCAGGCATTTCGTAATTATGTACCAAAAGACAGGCTCGTACAAAGTCTTGTAATGCTGGATGCTGCTGAGAGAGGATTGGTTTTAAATGACTCAATAACTTTAACAAACAGGGGCCTCAGTAGCATGTGGAAGAACCATACACAGCCACATTGGCTGACTTGCTCCAAATGCTGGTTGAAGAATGAGATGCCATCCCAGAGCAGTGCGTGACCAAGCTGGTGACCAGCATGAGGAGGTGCCAGGCTGTTGTGGCTGTGTATGGTTCTTCCACATGCTACTGAGGCCCCTGTTTGTTAAATGAATAAATTGTTGAATTGCCAATATGTCTTGTTTCTTCAGACTTCAACCATCCAATCCAATAAACGACACCAAACAACAGTCAACAGCAGAATAAGCTGTTTGGCATTGCATTGCTTGTTTTAAAAAAAAAAACTTCACTGTAGAGAGCTTAAAGTTCCTTTTGCAGGTTTTTTTTTTTTTTATTGAGTAAAGCTTCATTCTGCACTCTATCGATTCAAACACTGTGATAGTCATCAGCTCAGCAACACTTGTGTCACAGAATGAAATAAAATGAAACAACCCGAGCAACTTGACAATATAATTTAATCTAGTTTGAAACAATATGCATAATATTTTAGCTAACATCTATTACATCTTTAACACGCAAGCTTTGCTGCTGCAAAGGCCTCACGCTAACGTTCTCATTCACCCTCACCACACCCACTAACATGATCACACCATACACACGAAACAAAAATAAGTTCAGTGAAATTAAATTTTTAATAAATTGTTAAGTGGTGCTTCCTTAATCTGCAAAACTGTTGAAGATAAAAAAAATATATATATATATCAGGTTAACTAACTCAAAAAGGAACTCAATGTGGAAATTAAAAGAACTATTTAAAATACTAAGTTTAAACAACTTCCTCTGTTCAGTTACTCTGAGTATTCATATTTGTAGTGGTGCCAATAAAGGACCATAAATGGATACATGCAGCACTCTCAGCTTTGAGTTGGTTCAGTACAAAAAGAATTGTGTTGAGAGTTGTTTAACACATTGTGCCCAAAGGGTTCAAAAGTAGCTGGACAGTTGCTGTGTTGGTTTGAAATCAAAGTGTAACTATAAATACTCAGGTCAATACTACTTTTCACATTCTCCAATAAGTAACTAAAGTAGATGTAAAAAAATAAAAATAAATAAATACCATTTTGGAAGAAGAAAACAGAAAAATCTCAAAGACCTACCTGTATTTTAATATTGAACAAAAGGCACAGAGCAGCTTTCTTATGCAATTACATTTTAATTTTACCCAACGTTGTACCATTAAAAGGTGCACAATGCCTCAAAAGCCTCTGTCATGTATGTTCAAAAGCTGTCCCTGAAACCTGTGTAACACAGGCAGAAGGATCAACAAAGACACAAACAAGCCTTAAATAAACTGTTTCTTTTGTTGTGGTGACAGCATCATTAACCACGGTAGTGTAAGGAGTCTAACCGCTGCTGATTATGGATGTAAAACACTGATAGCCTTGCCTTGGATGGAAGTGAAATGTGTGTGCAAAATATGTACGATCTCTGCCTGGAGTCTGTGTTGCAGCATCACAGCAAAGCTGACTGGAAAAGGTAAAAATCAATTGAATAACTGCAGGTTTCACTTGGGAAATGTATGCACTTTTACTGAACGCAAAGCTAATGAATGTTGATCGTTGCAGCCATCTGAGTGTTATGAGCCTCTGCCTGACACTGCATCCATTTGTCTTTGCTCCAACAAGAAATTCATCTTCATGTTGTGAACTTGATTAACCTTGGTCTTCACTGCATTTAATACTTCATTTAATACAACAAATAATTCATGTTTTACAATCAGTAATTAGTTGTAAACAATTCAAACTTGTAGCAACATTTCATAATTAACAAAGACAGAACATCAGGTCCTTTTTAATACTCCATAAAGTGCACTTTGAATGTTTTAAGAAACCTGCTTAGTCACTACTGTTACAGTACAGTTTAAAGCAAAGAAACAACATTAAACCACTACAGAACTCACTCACATGGGAGTAAGTGAATTAAAATGCACAGAGCTGTTGGTGAACTCCGCTTCACCTCTTTTACACTTATCAAAACAAAGTCTTTACTGCCACCTGATGGCAAAAGTGGTGACATGCTCCCAAAATATGGCATCAAGTGCGCAGGACAGAAGAAAGGAAGGATATGTCCGAGTAAAACTCATTTTCTGCTTCTCCTTTCCTATGTTAAAATAATTTGGCACTCTAAAAGCAGGAGCTCAGTCAGCTTGTGATATCTTTCAGTCCTAAAATATTTTATATTTTTTAATAAGCCGACTGACTGCATGCACCTTCATGTGCTGGCAGTCCAGCTCTCTTTATAGAACGGCAAATGTGTATCGTCATCCAGCTGAAATCCTCTGACTGTGACCCTCAAAGGTTAACATTTAGCAAAGGTCTTTCATAAGTGAATGGCGTCTGTTTCCAAAGAAATGTTTCCCAAAAAAATTAAAACAACAATTTCCTTTGATCCTTTTGGTAAAATGTTACAAAAATGAAATGCAGACAAACAAATGGTCTTGGCTCCTTTTCACTTCCAGCTGCTCAGCCCGCTGTGGACACCTGTGATAATTCTCCATCAGTATGAAGGTGAAGCAGTGGTGGTGTTGAGAAAAAATAAGTTAAGACTGGATAAATAAGGAGCTTAAAAAGAAATGATAAGAAATACTCAATCAACAGCTTCCAGCTGCATCCTTTGAAACCTGAAACCACACTATACCAGGTAAAATTTCATAAATTAAAAGGTAGAGTTGGGTCTGAGGTAGAGTGTGGCATGACTCCTGAACAATGCTCAGAAAACACCAACAATACCTTCAGGGAAACAGAGAGGAGTTCGATTCCCCTTGATTCCTTGCTCAGGGGGCGTCCTTGACTCCACAGATGTTGCTCTGACCTCCATGTGACCATCTTTTTCACTGACTCACCTTTTAGAAGGAGTTTCCCTTTGAGTTCTAAAAATAAATAAACACCTGTTCTGCCCTCAGGTCACAGGAAGAAGTTGATTTTGGCAGGGACAGCCTTACAGCCAGTGGTGGAGAAGTACTGTCCCTGAACTGGAGCGTAGATCATGTCGCCCCCTACTGCCTCCACCACGTCATCGCGGCTGCAGCTGCCCCGCTGGCAGAGCTGCGAGCGCACACAGCGCTCGATGTGGTATCGACTCAAAGGGAGGAAGGGAACAAAGCGGGTGATGAGCTTCTGCTGGATGATGTTGGACTGGAAGAGGCCGCCTGGAGAGAGGGGAAAAAAAAACCTCACTTCAGTTACTAAGGTGATGAAACAGCAACTAAGCTTTTATCAGCAATGCACTGGAAAATTAGCTTGTTTGAGCGAATTAGTCACAGTTTAATTTCTGTGTCCTCATTATCACGCGCGGCTGCAGAGCAATGATGTTGCTTCTATTACGGGTTTTAATTTGATGTTCATAATTAACAATTAAACTTTAGAGGTGCACAAAAGTATCACCGCCCTTTTCTCTTTTAGTGAACACAGAGTACAAAGCCATCGAGACGAGAACATTGACATGAAAAAACTCTTTTACCTCCTTAAGACTCTGAGATCATTTTAAATGTCTTAATCTCATCACACTTTCATTATTGCAACAGACTCTTCACCTGCTTCAACCGAAAATCCATCATTCGACTCCAGGCTGTACAGAAGCCGGACTTTCAACCAAGAAAAGTGGCCACATCACACATGCCTTAGCCTCCTTATAATGACTCACAAATAGATTCAGAATTGATCTATTTTCAGGGTCTTTGTGGCTTCTCTCTGTGCTACATATCTGAACTAACAGACCTTTGCTTAAGGATCTGAGTCTTTGTCCAGGCTCTCATGTGACTATTATCTGGTGATGAGGCTACAAGATACAGACAGAGCATTTGTGACCCATTTTAAATCTCTTACGACATACCAAGAGCATTTCCTCATTTTATTTAATTGTAATGATCACCTTTTATATTTTATTTCTCTCTTTAAATGCTTTTGAGCTTAAGTGCTGAACTGTATTGATCTTCCTTCTTTGTGATCTGCCTGTTTTGTGACTTGTAAAGCTTTTTTATGTGCTCTGTAAATAAAAAGAATTATTATATTACTACAAACAGATTTCTGACTATTACTTTCAGAAAGACAGAGCATACCGAACAGAAGACAGACTCAGAAAGAAGCGGTTTGGGGTGAAACAGCCCTATTTTAGAAGGTAGAGTACTTAAGAATGATGATGGACTCTTACTCGTGTTATTGTTGTAAACTGCACGAGCGATGGCTTCCTGCAGGTCATCCAGCTTGATCTCCTCTCTTTCTCGTCCAGCCTGCCGGTTCTCCAGAGCCACTTTGTTTATCACCTCCTCTCCTGCAGTGCTGCATATAAGAAACACAAAATAAACTGCTATGTTTTTTTTTCTTGAAGCATCACCAGAAAAATTCTAACCTCAACCTGAGTATTAACCTTTGATAAAATGTCTTTTTAAGAGATGTTTTGACAAAAAAAGAGTGAAAGAACTACTTCTAGAGAGAACTGGTATTAGCAGAATTACTCATTTAGACCCTCCTCGGCCCTTCAGAAAGGGAAATATTTCTTCTTGACATGCCTCACAGTGTGAAGGGAGTTTTAGTACCTGATGAAGATGTAGATGGCCTTGCGGTAGTTGGTGCGAAACACAACATGAGATGGACCCAAGAAGGGCTCCAGGACATCGATGAGGCCTCGAGGCATCTTCTCCATCTCATCAAAAATGAAAACAGAGCGAGCGCACTCTGTCAGGTTTCCCTGCACCCAGTTCTTCAGCTCCTCCTGCAAACCAAATGAGGGATGTTTAGTTCTGCCAGCAGGTCAACTGTTTCAATAAGCATTCATGAGCAAATCTTACTTATTAGTATCTAATTTTAACTCCCAACACATTATCTATGGCTGCAACTAACAGTTCTTTTTATTATTTTATTAAATATTTGGTCTATATATCATGAATCATGCTTTTCTAAAAAGTTTCAGTTTACTTTTCTGCACAACAAAGACAAGCGCAAATCCCGTCATCTGAAAGGCTGCAGCAGTTTGTGAATTTTACATATATAATTGGTTATCACCTAGTTTCCATTTAGTTCAATATGTACAGAAACAGTCTTTTGATTGTAAAACAAAAACCATCACACCAGATATCTGTTCTGTGTCTACTTACAGTAAACAGTTTGTTTAGATCATTCTGTCATCAAATTGAACTGGAGCATTTC
>VVAS01041046.1:0-13731 GCA_015103295.1 Ptychochromis oligacanthus
TTTTTGCTTTATCCTGTCATACAGTGTCTTTTTCACGTATCTCTCAGATCAGAGGGACTACATCTGCGAGTATTGTGCTCGGGCCTTCAAGAGCTCCCACAATCTGGCTGTGCACAGGATGATTCACACAGGAGAGAAACCAATACAGTGAGTTGATACGTCTGGTAATGTTGTGCCAAAACAAGTGAAGAAGGAAGAACAAAACAAAAAAACAGAAAGTCATGTGAGTCTGACCTGTGTGCCCGTAATACAAGGAGGAAGAGCATTGTTTACATTCAGAAAAACCTTGTTTAACCCCTTGTGTGATTAAATTCCTTGAATTTAAATGCAAGAATTGTTGGCAGAAAGATGACATGAGGAAATTGTTTTTTTTTTTTCAAATGCAGAAAAAAATAGCAATCACATAACTTCTGACGTAATCTGTTTATGGTTTTAAAGCCCTCTTCGTCATGGCACTAGTTATTATAGCCACAGAAGTACCTGTATCACATGTGCAGTTTATACCACTGAATAATTGCAATTGAATGAAAAGGTTTGAAGCCCTCTTTGTACACAACCTTATTAACTGTATCATCTGATGAGAGTAGATCATCCTGAGTGATTTAGATTATTTATTTTTTTATCATATAATTATTTTACTGTCAGTGTGTTAGCTTTTTATTCCCTTTATCAGTCGGTCATTTTAGTGAGACAGTGTTCACTTGTTTAAACCAATATTCCCCACTAAAAAGGCTTTTAATATCTGCTTAGAAGTACCTCAAAAGCCTATAATAATTCACTACTGATATGTGGTTGTTTTTGTTTTATTTCTCAGGAGTGAAGGAAATTTAACTTTTACTGATGTAGTGTGGTAAATGCAGTTGTTGGGTACTTGTAATTTACTTAGTGTTTTCACTTTGTTACTTTATTCTTACGGAGCACATGTATAGAAGTATATACATTACACACATTATCGACAACGTATCATATCACATATGTATAGCAGGGGTTATATGCACCCATCAAAGAGGTTTTGGCCTTCTGTGAAAGGAAAAATCACAAGGACTGTGATTAAAAATATTTGAAACTAGTATATTTTTTTAAGTAGGGTTTAATTTACTCAAGCTTAAAATACATTTTGTTTGTCAGTTGGCCAAGAATAACAGAAAAAATGTACAGACGTCTTTTGACTGTCGACTAAGGTGCCTTAACTATATCCTGAGCTTTCGTGCTTATTTGCAAAGTCATCCCCTCAAGGAAAAACTCTGTATAAGGTGGCTCAGCTTCATCTCAGCAAACTTCAATATTTAAACAGTTACTAGATCAGTAATAGTAATAATCAAACAGTATGCATTAATATTTCTTGTTTCTGCATTTTGCTGATACAAAATTATAATCCTAAATGCAGATTTTTTTATTTGTAATGGAATACTTTTCCATTACATGTATTCATTGGCTTTTTAACATGAACAGACAAACTTAACACGCTAAGAAACAGACAGACCAACGAAATGAACAACACACTGTTCCTCCCATTCCACACAAAATGCACATTTTAACATAAATTAAAACAAACTTTTCATTAATTCAAAAGCACAAAAACTGCGTCATTCAAACAAACCATTCTCAAATTAATCTCTTCATTAAAAAGATTTAATTAATAAATGAAAAGGCTTCCCACAACTGTTCATACACCCCTTGTTTGTACTTTAATATGTTATCTTTCTAGTGGAAGGTCTGAAATATTTGTCCTGTCCAGTGCATAACATTTGGCCTTGCCTTCTGTTGTTGTTTTTTAACACATCTTACTTACTGTCTACTTTTAAGTAAGATATGTAAAAAAAAGTTCCTCCACTGATTCTGAAATACATCTATTAAACTAAAGCAACAGTGTCATAAATGAGGCTCGACCTCAGAGTGCGTTCAGACTATAAGCTGTTTTTTGTCTCCATCTTGTGGCAGGTGTGAGATCTGTGGCTTCACCTGCCGTCAAAAGGCATCCTTGAACTGGCACATGAAGAAGCATGATGCAGAAGCCTCCTACCAGTTCTCTTGCTCAATTTGTGGCAAAAAGTTTGAGAAAAAGGACTCTGTTGTCGCCCATAAAGCCAAGACCCACCCTGAGGTGCTCATAGCAGAAGCCTTAGCAGCTAATGGGGGCGAAGTAATAAGCAGCCCCAACCCGGTCCTCGACACTCTTCCAGCGGTCGGTCAGCCTGAGCAGCCGTCAGTGAGCCAGGACAGCTGCTCTGTAATGAGCACCACCGCCCCGGTCCTCGAGGCAGCCCCGGTGGTCGCTAAGCCTGTGCAGCCTTCTGTTAGCCAGGAGAGCCTAAAGGACCAAGAGAGTCAGGAGACCCAGGAACTGGCAAGTGGTGGGCTCACTCCACTGCAGCAGGTGGTGCTCCCAATCGCTCCACAGACTCAGCTAGATGTATCTCAAGGGGAGTTCCTCCAGCTGCCTCGTATGGTGCAGGTGTCGCAACAGCAGCAAGCCCCTACTTTTATGCACCTCACTGCTGCTTCTCCTGTCCACCTCTCCAGCGCCGGCTACCCTCAGCTCATCCAGCTCTCCACCCTTCCTATCACATCCATGACCTCTGTGGAACCTCAGAGCACCCTCCTCACCCTGAGCTCGGTCACCTCCCTGGCCTCCACGGCCTCCATGGCTCCCCAGCAGGCCGTGCACTGGGGGAGAGAGGCTGACCAGGATGGACAAATTCCTGGGGAGGGTGAGCTGTGGGACAGGGTGGTGGTGGGCGAGGGCCAACAGGGTGTTGGGGAAATGTTGTGGGAGGGTAATGGGGAGAGGAGGAAGGAACCTGAGGGCATTGTTTGGGAGAGGGAGGGAGAGCGACACATTCTGTCACAGTGTGCTGATGTACATGGAGATGGTTTGATCTAGATGGAAGGCCACAAAATGACCTGAAGGGCAAGTTTATGTACAGTAATATGAATGAGACACACATTAGAAAGAAGGCTTTAAGTCCAAGAAAGGACAAAATAACGAAGGACTTGAAATGCGTACATTATAGATATTTAAAATAACTGAAGTTGTCTTTGTGAATCTATAAAACAGGCACATTCAGTACATAGCTACAGAGCTACTTTATATCAGGGAGTATGTTTTTAATGCAATAGATTGCATACACTTTTTTGACCACTTAATATTTTATAACCTTTTCATGTCATTTAAAGGGTTACATTATGCACAAGAAGATCATAACTTATTTTCATGTTCCTGTAGTATCCCTTTTGTGTTCATATGCATCTTTTTCGATGGTGAATTAATGACAATTACAAGGTGCAGTCAAGTTCCCAAACTCCACCTATAAAAGCAACAACCATATCTGATTGTAAATGGTCACTAGCACCTGCAAGGTCAGAACCTTATGAATCACTGTGAGTGTGAGCTTGGATAGCATCTTGGAAGCCCCATTGTATGTCTGCAATTATCCGTGGAGAACCTCCAGTGTCCAGGGGCATCCGTTTAGGAACGTGCTCATTGTTTTTTGGGTTTTTTTTCCTCGACATTCATGGGGTTGTGTACCATGAATTCTTCCCACAGGGTAAAAAAAAAACATCTTGAGGCATCTGAGGGAGAACATTCAACTTAAACAACCTGAACACCGTCGTCACTCAGTACTCTTCATACTTGCCTGATTTGGTTCCCTGCATCTTTGTTTTTGTTTTTGTTTTTGTTGTTTTCACACAGTGTAGGAGAGCTGTCTTGATATATAAACACACAAACGCAAGTGGTCAGAACGGGACTTCCAGGGACTGATGCCAAAGTACAGCGCCTTGAAAAAGTATTTATACCCCTTGAACGTTTCCACGTTTTGTGACGTTACAAACAAACTTAAATGTATTTTAATTGGATTTTATGTGGTAGACAAATACAAAGTAGAGCATAATTGTGAAGTGGAAGGAAAATTATGGAAAAGTATGAATACTTTTTCAAGGCACTGTAGCAGCACCCCTGGAAGAGACCCGGCACTTCACAAGGACCCAACATTTCAAACGCACCTTTTACTGACATAATTGAGTTAGTTTCAGCTACTTTTTTTTTGTAGTCACTAGAGTTTTTTTTTTAAAGACAATTAGTTTTGATATTTAGTAATTGGTTTTAAAAAAATTTTGAAAAAATCCGATATCACTGCAATCCTTGTGAGTTGACATAGTAGGAAAATCCCCAGTGTTACTATTAATAATAATGTTGGGGCTGTTCTAGTGTCTCAACACAATGACAGTGAGCTACCATGAACAGCACCACGACTCTTAAAGCAGTTAAACTGAATGAATTCATACCATTTACACTTGTTCTTCTCCTCCTCCTCCTATGTTGCAGCTTGTAACAAAAACATCTAAGTTGCTTTCCCTATCTTATTATGTTTTATTATGTGTCAATAAACCAGGAGCATCACACTTCCAAACTAAACTTTAGTCTGTGACATCTGATTTTAATTTGTTATACCAAATCCTCTTTTTCTTTTTTTTTTAACATGCTGCAGTGTTGTAGAAAACTATATTCAATCTGAAAGGAAAATTGATCATTTTTCTGACCGTGTTTTTGTCAGAGCACTATAATGTAATAAAATACCATATACCTCTGTACGCTGCCACTACTGCTGAAAAAAATCTGTTCTTAAGTCTTTATGTTCCATATGTCATCGATGTGATAGACTTCCAGTTTATTTATTAATTAGAAATATTGCACAAAATTATGAGGTAAATATGCCAGATAAACACAAATGACTCAGCTTTGCCTGCAACCTCTGGACAGCTTAAAGTCAGAAATAAAATCAGAATCATCGTACACAGTGAAAGGTACAGCATAAATACAAAAAATATTATGGAAAAGATGGCTAAGCATATATGACAGTTACAGCTTTACACATATGACACAACTATAATCTTATATTGAGGACTCACGATCCATAAAGGTACACAATGTAACCATTATTAGACACTGCATACAATACACAATAAATGTAAGATTGCAAGTCAGAATCAGTGCAATTTTATATATGTGATATAGAATTTATATTAATTTTTGAAGGTTATACTGATGTAGAAAATTTGATAAGACTCTCCTAGATAGAATTTTTTTTCCCCCACTTTAAGGCACTCACTCTTGGTATGGCTCTCTTGTCAGTGCTCTCTCTGGTGGACACACTGTGTAATACAGTTATTTTCATTTCAGCATTCTGCACTTACAACTAACTTTATACACTGATACCAAGAGGGTAATCTCAGCAGGCATACTGAAAACTTAGCGTGGGCCTTCTATGCTCATTTCTGACTCCATATTTTTATTCTTTGATGCTATTGGAGTAGCTTTGCATGAATCACAGTTCAAAAGAGATGTCTGAAGTGTCACGCGGGTCTGAAATCTTTGGGTCATCCATCTTGGTGCTCATATGAATATGTAATCATCTTAAATATGATGCTTGTATCTACGTATATCTACGTAAAGATAACACAGTTCTCTTTGGCATTTGGCTATTTTCTGCCTGCCTGGCATACACAGACAGGCAGAAAATAGTTAATTTTAGCACCAAGAAGGTAATAATTTTAAAAAAGCCAAAAACTTTGCATATCTCAACATGGTGTTCAGTGTGTCCTTAAAAAAATTGAGGAAACTGGACACGTGGAGGACAAAAGAAGAAGTGGCAGGTCAAAAAAATTATCTATAGCAGATGAACAGTCATGTCCTTAAGAAACAGGAAAAAATCCAGCACAGACCCGACACAGGACCTAAGAGATGTGTCTGGCATTCAGTTTATCTAGAGTTCACTGAAGCCTCATCAGAAATGGTCTCAGTGGAAGGGTGGCTGTCAAAAAGCCATTCTTAAGGAAGAGAAACAGGGAGAAAAGGCTGAGGTATGCCAAATTACACAAGAACTGGACTGAAAATCAGTGACAACAGGTCTTATGGAGTGATGAATCTAATTGAATGTTTGGTTCAAATCATCGTCTATATATTAAGGAGTCAGGAGAGAGGTACGGTACAACAGTGAGTGTCTGCAGCCATCTGTAAAACACGGTGGAGGCTCTGTCATGGTTTGGGACTGCGTTTCAGGCAGTGGTGTTGGAGATCTTGTCAAAATGGATGGAATCATAAATGCAGATTTTAATCCACCATTCAATACCACCTGGAAAGCATCTGATTGGCAACGGCTTCATTTTTCAGCATGACAATGATCCCAAACAGACTGTCAATGTAGTAAAAACATATCTGGATAGAAAAACAGTGAAAAACTATCAGTCATGGATTGGCCTCCAAAGAGCCCAGACCTCAACATTATTGAAGCAGTGTGGGATCATCTGGACAGAGAACAAAACAAAAGGCAGCCAACATCCAAAGCAGAGCTTTGAATCTCCTTCAAGAAGCCTGGAGAACTATTCCTGAAGACTACTTAAAGAAATTACAAGAAAGCTGCCTAAGAGAGTTCAGGCTGCGTTGATTAAAGGTGGTCATATCAAATATTGACTTTCAAGCTCATTAGACTTGTACAGACTCTGTTTTTGTCTTATATACTGTATTTCAATTTATGTTTGCATGCGTTTCCATAAATCACTAAAGGAAAATAAGGGGGGCGGGGGGAGTAGGTCCACTTCAAACAGTAAGTGAAATATATTTTGTCAAAATATAATATACCGGTCTGTTAATAAATAAACAGTGCAGTTTATAAAACTAATAGACTCTTTTCCAAGCTAGGAATGCTTTCACAGTCCCCCTTTTTTCTTTTTCTTTTTTATTTCTACAACAAACTACACGCTGGGCCGCACGGTGACGTTTTTGTTAAGGAAAAAACCAAACCGTGCGTGCCCCCCCAAAAACGCCCGTGTGCCTTGCGGAACCAATTAAATCCCCTCTTGTTGGCGTACAAGCCAACAGGAGCACGGACACGAACACGCTCCACTGTGTGGACCTCCGATTCGCGTTCAAACCGTGAAAGTATCCAGTAACATTCCACTCGTGAAAAAAAAAAAAAAAAGCTGTTTCGGTGCCAGGGTTTACTGGGGAGAGGGGGACTGTTTCGTACGGTCGGTCGGTCTGCGTCTCGCTATCTGCTAACCCACCTATATAAACACGGCTGAGTGCAAATGGCAGAGCAGGAGGAGCAGCCGATAACCGAGCCGGTGGCCGGCCAGTCGCGGACGGGACAAGCGGTGGCTCTCGCCCGGCTGCTGCACGGGGAATGTAGTAGTCTGCTCCAGCTATACGTGAGTGATCAGAGTAGCCACACTTTCTGCTTATCTCGTGGTGGTCGAGCTGTGTGAGACACTCCCCTTCTGGGTACTTGTGGCTTGCTTTAATGCGACTATGTTTCTGTATTGAGGCAGCTAGCTACCTGTCGCTTTTGAACTGTGTTTGTCTCTTACAGTAGGATGTAACATTGGCTAGTTTGCTCCTGAAATGGATGCTGCAGAATGTAATTACACTAAAAGACCCCCCCACCTCTCCTCCATTTCCCTGGGGTCCCTAATGGATAGATTGGATTGGATTTTTTTTTTTTTTTCTGCTGCCATCCTTCTATGCCTCATCATCCCATTAGAAAACCTCTTAATTGATCAGTATAATCAATGGTTATCTCTTGGTGCTTCAAATATACTCGACCTAAAATAAGATTAAAGGGACAAGTGCAAGATAAGTGGTGTCTTTGAACTGAGGTGGACAATCTTTATTCTCCTCACCCATCTCCTGTCTCTTGGCTTTTCAGACGGAGAGGGAGAAATTCTTGTCGGACTACACCCCAGACGGTAAACGCATCGTGTCCCTGTCCCCGGACTCGGAGGAGCCCAGCACCGAGGAGCAGGTGCAGCTGCTGCACTCTGCTCTGCGGCAGTGCCTGGGGCTGCTCCACTGTGTCATCCTGAAGGAAGAGGAGGAATGGGGCAAGGTGGAGGGCGACTATGAGACCATGAGGAAGACCGTGCGAGCCCGACTGGAGCACTTGCTCCACAGCACCAAAGGCTTGGTGGAGACCGAAGGCACAAACCTGGAAGTTACCCCAGATAACCAGTGTAATGAGGTAAAGTATTAGTCATTTCCTTATGGCCTGTCCTCTAATATGATTACACCCACTGCTATTCATCAAGCATCAATAAAAAAATAACCATCAGCACATTAAAAGACAAACTTTGTGGCCTTATAAAGACTTCTAATAATGTAAAAACAATCCAAATAGCCCAGTAAACCCAAGGTTTATCACAATTTGTTTTTCTTTCCCTGGCTTTCTTCATGTAACTGACTTCAAATGTACGTGTTTCGTGTAAATGCACAACCAAGTCTTTATGCATAATCTGTATTTTGCATACTTAATTTTCGTTACTATTTATGGCCCAAACTGTCTTAAAAGTATTTCATAGTTTCCATTCAAAGAAACAAAACTGACCCTTTGACATCCAGCTGGCTATCCTGATAGGGATGAAATTCAATTCATCCCTATCAGGATGGCACCTGATACGGATGAATATAGTATTTAAGTTAGTAGACACCTACGTCTACTAACTTAAATACATTTATTTTAAAATCATCACAGTAATTGGATCGTCTACATCGAATCTGGCACAAGGACGCAGCAAAGAAGTTTTTTTCCAAGCAGCCAGCTCCCTACTTTGCATTTTAATTAAATGGAAAACTTGCAACCTCAGCATGGTTGTGACTAAACCCTGTATTACATGAATTACACCTTTTATGTGACTGCTCTTGGGAACAAACAGTTCAAATCATTAACTCAGTCCCTTAAATATTCCAGAAAACCCTGTGATTGAGGGTAAACCTGGACTTGTCAATATTTTTACATCAACAACAAACCAAACAGGTGGATATTTCTCCCTGAGGTTGGTGGAGACCAAAATAGAGGGCTAAAGCACAAAATATTTGAGTTCAACTCATCAGGTGGACACAGACATGACTCCAAATATATACTAATGCCACTGTAGCAGAGGGATGTGTGAATAAGTGGTTGCTTGTTAGCTTGCCTTGTCAGATATGAAAAGGCGCTAATTAGTTGGTATTAACAGGTTTTACATGCCATGGCTTATTCCTAATGAGAGGTGTTTGTTGCCGTCTTGCTCTCTTCTGGGCAGGAGATCGATGGCTCTGGGGGGGTTTTCGGGTTCAAACTCTGGACCTATCGAGTGCTGCTGGAGCTAATCCACTGGGCTGACCACGCTGCAAAAACTCTCCATGTCTTGCACACGGAGAGGGAAGGAACAGAAGAGGCTTAAATTCCGTACTTTCAGCCTAACGACGTCTACAGAAGAACTTATTCAACACTAACAGCCAGCTTCCTCTGTGATGTATTCCAAATTAAACATATAAAGTGAGGTGGAAGATATTCTGTGAACACTTGAGTAAAATCCCAGCTAAGCTCCTTTTAACAAAGTAGACAGCTTTTCCTAGGCATTGGTACTTCCACAGCAAGTGCTAAAATGACCTCTAGTTTGCCACAGTTGATAGCTCCTTTGACAAAAAGGGAGTGCAGACTTTAGACTTGTGTAAAGGTTGGTTTGCTTTGTGCAGTGGCAGAGTGTTTGAAAATGACTTTCTTTTGTATGCCGTGTATAGTTTATTTATATTTAAGTGGATTTACCTTTGATGACTGGCTATCTGCTGTTCTTAACACACTGAAATCTAACTGCTAGAGCGTAGGCAGAAATACATGACTGTTAAACTGTGACTGATGTGCAGCTAAATATGTAGCCATTAACTGTTTTAATAGCCTCTCATGTACCACAATATTAACATATTATTCCAAATCAGATTTCATGTTGTCATGTGTAGACTGGCAGCTTGTATGTTTATGGGTTGGCATGGGCTGTGATGATCAAGTGTCATGTTTTGCTGCTCTGGTCACCAGGTTCTCTCCTGATGTTATACTTGAATGTGCTGCTACACTGTTCACAAGTTAGAACTATTAGATTCGTGGTTCTTAAACCTTTTTTTTCTGCCTTTCCTTAGAAACCAGGATGACATGGATATTTCACAGTACCAAACATTCTGAAACACAACAACTTCACTGTAGTTTCAAATGCCTGACATAGCATACACTCACTCAGTGAATGAGCTGTGACTTACACACACACACCCACACTTCCTGGTATGGTCAGTATCCAGTGACCGTGCTCTCTTTTATGTCAGTGATGAATAACTGGATGTGTATTGAAGATTAAAAGCCCGTCTTAATCTTTGTGTTTTGTCGACACTGGCTTTAATTTCTCTTCTGTGCTGTGCCTTATGTACTCTGATGTGAAATGTGTCTATGTGAGCTGAGATACAAGCAAGTATATCTTATAAGTTTGTTTCAAACCACAACTGTGCAAGATGGATCTAATAAACATGGGTAGGACATCAAGTTTGAGGCATGGAGACAGTACAATGACAACGATATGATAATCTGCTGTTATTTCTCTGCTGGTACGTCCTCAGCTCGGTCGTGAAACAGATCTTGAACAGCAGAGGCCTGTACTACGAAGCAGGATTTGGGCTTATCCAGGTAACTTCAGGGTGAACCCTGGGTTTTCTGTCCTACCAAAGTGTTTCTCTTCTCACTGGGGTATATCGCCATGGTAACTTATCCTGCAAACCGGAGCAGCTTAGGTTCCAGATTAGAGCTCAACAGGTACAAAATCACTCCCTACTGACCAATCCAAAAATAGCACCACCATTACTTGCTTCCTTCCTTGGACCTCTCTGTGTGGATAGTATGAGGGTCTACAGTTTTTGTGTTTACCTGATGAGCACCAGTAATAAATATACACCGATCAGGCATAACATGACCACTGACAGGTGAAGTGAATAACACTGATTATCTCTACATCATGGCACCTGTTAGTGGGTGGCATATTTTAGACACCAAGTGAACCTTTTGTCCTCAAAGTTGATGAGTTAGAAGCAGGAAAAATGGGCAAGCATAAGGATTTGAGCGAGTTTGGCGAGGGCCAAATTGTGATGGCTAGACGACTGAGTCAGAGTGTCTCCAAAACTGCAGCTCATGTGGGGTGTTCCCAGTCTTCAGTGGTCAGTATCTATCAGAAGTGGTCCAAGGAGGGAACAGTGAACCTTCAGGGGTCTAGTGGAGTCCATGCCTCGACGGGTCAGGTTTTTTTTGCTATCAAAAGGGGGACCAACACAATATTAGGCAGGTGGTCATAATGTTATGTCTGATCGGTGTATATTCTTAGAAACAACTTTATTCCTTGAGGTTTTTTTTTGGTCCTGTTGGCTGCAAACGGTTTTACACAATTTCATTGTACTATAAGCATGAATATATGACCCTAAAACATAGCACCTATTTGTACTTGCAGACCTTATATCAATTTTGCAAGTAGACAAAGCCTGCTTTTGAATTCTGTTTTTGTATTTGTTCTTTACTTGCTCTAAGACCCTTAAACACCACCAAGGCTGCAGCTGAAAGAATAAAAAAAACTGTCTTTTAAACATTAACAAATACTCAATTACAATCCATCAGATTCTCCTGTGTCTTAATGGTAGAGCTGTGAGACTGTTAAGTCTGTTAACTTGCACAGTCAGTGTTTTTGCTGGCTTTCTTTCCAGGCTTCGAATAGGCTAAACTTAATTAATATAGTAGATCTCATCCAGTGTTGGTGGCCAAAGCACTTAAAGCGCTCACACATTCATACAGAGCTTGTAATACTAAACTACTGTATAGTGCTTTTCCTGTTACAGACACTCATACTGCTGATTTGTCTGCAGCTGCTATGTTGCTTTCAGTCTGTATTAGGTGTTTGACCTCTTCGTATTTTTATATTATAGTTTTCCTTTGTAAAAGCAGTCACTCTGTTGTTAGTATACTTACCCCTTCATGTGAATGTGCAGGAGAAACCTTGGTTTAAGTTAGTGAGTTGATAACGGTTTCGTGTGACCGCTTATCCTGATTGCTGATGGTAGTGTGAGTGAATCCAGATTACAGAAAGATACCCTGGGTATGTTGAACTTGCTTCGTAGTACAGGGCCCGAGAGGACACATTGTACAAGCAAGGCAATGTTTTCTTCTTTCTTGGTATCCCAGATATGTTCTGCAATTATGACTTCCAGCTATTCTGTCGATGTTGTTTTCAATATAAATGCCAGGTGATCAGCATGTCATTTCATGCTGCATTCCTATTTCTGGTTTGCAGACGTACAGTCGGCTCCGTAGGTTTTGACACATTTTTTTTTTTTAAAGCGTGTCTACATTTTTCCTCTGCACACCACCGCAGTGGATTTTAAATCAAACAATCAAGGTGTGATTGAAGTGCAGACTTTCAGCTTTAATCGAGGGGGTTAACAGAAGTTTGCATGACCTGTTTAGGAATTACAACCATTTTTATACATAGTCTCCCATTTTCAGAGGCTCAAAAGTAATTGTACAGTTGACTTGTCTTTTGATTTTAAATCCCCTGTGGTGGTGTACAGAAGCAAAATTGCAAAAACTGTATCACACTCCTATTTACAGACCTAACTGTAGCTTATAGCAGCAGACAAATTAGTCCAATCAGTTTTGTACTGCCAGCACTGTCAGTTATGTCCCAGGTTATCTTTGGTCACAATGAACCTCTCTCACAGTGCAATATGGGACTACCATTTTGAAGCCCCGACCAAAGATACTGTTTGTCATTCCTCATCTGGGACGGTTCAAAATCGCACAATGTATATCCAGCTATACTTTGATGCCAAGTAGCATAAAAAGAAACTATATGTATAGATAGAAACATAGTTTACCTATGCCATGTAAAATGTAATTAATATAATAATTGGTAATTAATTTAAATTCTGTATTTACTTTTTTTTTGTTTTTTGTTTTAAGTACAAAAACGACAACCATCAACCCGTGACACATTCTCACAGGTTGGATGAAAGGTGCTTGATCACTGCAGTTTCTTTCTGAACATGGATGAACCTGAGCACGTGTAACTTACTGCACGAGGAAGAGGACGGTCGGTGGAGGTGTAATGAGAGGAAGACTGAAGAAAAGGCACAAGAGTTCAAAGGGCTGTCCCATGTGAAATACAGGGCACAGGTGTGAACAATGTTACAACATACACGTTACAATATAAAAAGCAAGCTCATCTTAATGTAAGCCACGCATCTTCAGTCATACAAACATTCTGCAGGGAAAACACGTCAGTACTGGAATTATTCATGTTAGAGTTTTCCACTTCTAGCAATAAAGCTGAATTAACCTAACAAAAAAAGTAGCAGTAGGCATAAAGTATGAATAAAATGTATTTGTGAAAGTCTAAAAGTGAAAGTGCTGTAAGAAATGCGCACAGATAAGTGCATTACATACTTAAGCAATATCACGAGAGGGAATGCTGCTGAGCTGCTGAGAGCTCTGGCGGCTGAGATTTGGTCATAGAAAATGTTATCCATCTGTTGATGTGATTATTAATTATCGGAACACTTGTAAAGTTACCTTTTTTCACAATTGTTTAACATATTTTATGAATATTTTTCTCGAACACAAAACCACAAACAAAATACAAAACTCAGGCAAAAGGAAACACTGCATTCAAAGCTGTTTCCTGCTTTGTAACCAACAAATCACTAATGTGCCCAACATATAAATAAATAAAAACTACATGCTTACTAACTTGATTTTTTTGTTGTTGTTGTTTTTTTTTTTTTTCCAAACCCACTTTTCTAAAAATTATGTCCCTTTTTCAAATTTTTAAACCCCCCTTTCCAACACAAACCCCTCAACAAAAACCAAAGAAATTTAATATTAAAAAAAAATT
>VVAS01041047.1:5192-16803 GCA_015103295.1 Ptychochromis oligacanthus
TTATCAAAGACATGCTCCTGGTATAAAAGGCTATTACAAAAACAATGCGCCCTCTGTGGGGTTTTTTGCCTGAATGGAAGCACTCTTTTAAAGCCAATATCAGTTACACAGCAATTCACTTTTTGTAATTTTGACCCAGTGCTAGTCTAACAGTTGCAGTTGAAGGTTATGATGTGAATAGATGTTTGAGCAGTTAAGATGTCCTACTTGATAGAAAGTTTGGAACATCTGGATAAATGGTTGTGTGTATTTTGACTCTAACTCCTACAACCTGCAAAGTGTTCGTCATCTGGACTTCAAATACCAGTGAGTCAACTTAAGTGCAAGTGATAGACATCTTAAGCGGAATGATGAAACGGCTCCTTCTGACCTTTTGGATTGTTCAAGCCCTTCTCTGTTTTACCTTTGCAGCAGTGTGTAATTCATGATGTCATGTTCCCTAAGCCAGGGTCCATGTGTCTTTGGCTACACAACAGCCATCCCCTCTTAAACCCGTTGACCTCAGAACTAATACAGGTAACATGGTGGTAATACCACTATTGAAGCAGCTTTGGATGTAGGTATTGAGAGGAGATCCAGACAAACAGAAAAGTGCTTGGCTGGGGCATGGGAATCAATGGCTAGGTGGACAGAAGGCCAATCTAATCAGGGAGCCGATTGAAGCAGACTTAATGCCTGCTGAGCCAGCACCAGTGCAGAGGTAGAGTCATTTGGAACTGGGTGCCTTCTACTTGTCCTCCAGGCAGCAACCACTCTCCTGCAAGCACAACAAAAGCATTACAAGCATGCTACAAGCATTACATTTTGCCCCACAGTTAATCTCCATCATGCACATACACCCCCATATGGGAACATGTTCTTACACTCAAACCATGGCCTGGCTGTATTTATTAATAAGAGAGTCTGTGTGTGGATCAGGCAGAGATGGATGAGTTCCATTTTGATTTCAGTGCAGTTTTATTTGTAAGGAAAAATAGCTGGCACAGGAGAAGAAGTACATTTTTCCATAAATAATACGCTGTGTTCAGAGAACTGCTGGCAAAGGAGAAACACACTGAGGTATTTGTAGGTTGAGGTCACTTGGACTGCATGTGTGTGTCTGCATGTGGAAACAGTTGAGTACATACTGTTTGTTTGCGTCCTCCTATGTTTTTGTGTTTGCGTGTGTGGCACATTCTGCAGAGGCTTGTTAAAAGCGGTGACAGAACTCTGCTGAATTTCTCATAAATATCAGCACACGGATGCTCTTCAGCTGCCAATTCCCTGCCTCCATGCAAAAACACTGCTTCAGTGCCGTATGAGAAGTCTTAGCTTAGGCGCCTGATAGGGAGCTTTGGTTCGTATAAGGCCTCAAACTCTGACACTTTGATTTTCTCTCTAAGCTTTCACTTAAGGGTGGTCCAGTCAAATACAGTGAGGTCACTACTTTCATTCATTTCCAATGAAAGCATGAGCTGTGTGATTTTTGTAGACCACAGACAGTAGTCATTACTGTAAAATCAGTCAAAGACTAAGCAGGTCTTGCTGCAGAACAGGCATAATGTCTAATACAAGCTCTGGTTGGAATAATACAAGACTGTTTTCTTTGTG
Source organism: Ptychochromis oligacanthus (assembly GCA_015103295.1). Lineage (NCBI taxonomy): Eukaryota > Metazoa > Chordata > Actinopteri > Cichliformes > Cichlidae > Ptychochromis > Ptychochromis oligacanthus. The sequence goes on from VVAS01041047.1 coordinate 6,783, forward strand.
AGATATCTACTGGTTGACCAACGTGCTGGCATGCTGTTTTCCTGTTAAATCGCAGCTGAGGTCTCTCTCAGCTGCCCCCATTGTGTTCGCAGCCTCATCTGTGAGCAGAGTAGGAGTTTTACATGAGTTGTGTTTGTGCACTGCGGAGAGTCTGTGTGTGCATGAATATGTGACCTTAAAAATTTGCATGCACAAGGGGGATTATATATTTATCCGTGTTGCAGGCCAAACCCTGACCCTGCACAGGAAGACCCATTGTTATTTTGACATTTTCTGCGGAAATTGGAATTTATGAGAAAGTTTCAAGACAGATAACCTATAGCAATACCAAGAATCAGACTCTAATTTTAACCTGAATGACATTTCCCTCACACTTGACACTGTGGCACAAAGAAATCTGGGGTTACCAGGTTACATTTTCTCATTATTTTGTCTCCTAGCAGGATGCTGCAAAAACAGTCAAAGTTGGAGGTCAGTTTTGTTGATAGTGTGTAGCTGGAATTTGATAAATAAAGCCAACGTGGAAGTGCCAAAAACTGCACTTCCTCAAATATCCACTTGAGGCAATACAACTATATATTGAGGTTTTGCAGACACATGACCACTAATCACGTGATGTTAACTTGTCCACCAGTTTGGACCTGTGACAGTCACGGTGACAATGTAGGATCAAGTGAATACGGCCCCAGTCACACAGGCCTAGAGACTAGTCCGCAACTATCTGGTAACTACTGTTCACGAGGGAAAAAGGAGTATTCCTGACCGGTTGTGAGTGGTTGCTGGAGGTTGATGGCAGTCGCTAGGAAATGATTGCTAAAATCCTAGTCTGCAGACTGGTCAGTGACCCCCTGGCAACCACTTGTCACCATGGAAAAATGTGTATTCCTCAACCAAGTGACTAGAGAATTTTTAGCAGCAGCCACCTGATAGCAATCACCATAAACCACCACAACCAGCTTCTTCTTTTACACACGTAAAAGTTTCTGTTTTGACTTACTAACTAAACTTTTTTTTAGTAATTGTTTGAAAACAGGTGACATTGAGCACACCATCAGCATTCTACCTGAGCAGAATGGTAGGGTTTTAAGGGCTGTATTGTCTTCCCTGTTACAAAAACAAAAGGACATTAGTGTTTCAGTTCTGACATCTAATCCATTTGTAAAAACCAAGAGTAAAATGTTGTTTTGGTGGTGTAAATAATTATTTCAGCCATCTAGCTTCATTCAGCTTCATTGAGGACTATCTTTCCAATTTACCTTTGGGTAGGCTCAGGGGTTAAAGTGGGATTTGGCAGGTGGGGGAACCCAAGATCGGGTGTAGCGGTGCATTGCAGGGAAATGAATCAGTTAGAAATTAGTGACATGATAATTTGTATTGTTAGCTCCAGTAGATTTTTTTTCTTTGTGAGCAGGCTGTGATAAGCTGCCCTGTACTGCTGCTGCTCTGAGATGTACTGCTCTTTGTGGATTTAGACAACTGAATTCAGCAAAATATAAGCAGATGTTACATGTGCTGTCATGGCTGTATTCCAGCCTTTAGCCAGTACAAAGGTGGTGTGAAAAGAATGAGTGAAACTTAATAGCATCATCAGCCCAAATTTAAATTGATGACCACTACCCTTAATCTTACCCAGTGGTTCTCAAACTTTTTCTGGCATGCCCCACTTCAGAAGCTGAAAGTTCATGCCCCAGACCTCACAATTTATATCAGTTATTTCCAACAAAAAAGGACCCATGTTGAATTTGACATAAATAAGGAGGCATATCATCAGTTCAGTAGCATCAGCAAACTATTATTTGTTTATTTTCACTAATAATAATAATAATAAATATATCATATTTATTTACCATAGTTTCACTTCATATTTTTCACCAGGTCGTTCCCCAGGCTCCACCATTGGAGCCCACCCCACAGTTTGAGAACCACTGATTTAACCTAAGATTGGCTGTGAAGACTACAGCCTGCTCTACACCAGTCCAACATAATCTGTTACTGTAAACTGTACCAAAATACTGCTAACTAACAAGTTTAACTTTCACTAAACTGTGTAGTATTTTAATACTGTTTGAACATAAAATTATTATGATTCAATTTATTTTCAAGTAATTTATCTATATGAAATAACCAGATAACCTTAGCAACACATCATGAACATATCCACTGTCTGATTAAAATATCTAGCACAAATTAGGACATTACATGTAGGCTTTAAATTTCTACTTTATCAAATGCTGAGCAGTCTTTACCTTTGAAAATATTGAAAATATTTTTCCTCCATCTTCTTCTCCTCTCCCCTCAGACATTAATGTCTTTTTCTCCCTGGAAAATACAACTACTGTACCTTTAGCTTGCAGACAGATTGTGATCCAAACTGCATAGAAGAAGTTTGCATTTAGTGATGTTTGTTGAGCTGTTTAAAACATTGATTGGGAAATTGATTTATATTATGTGTCAGATTTATTTACTCATTAATTGAATGTGCCAGAACACCATTTCAAATCATTCTGGCCCACTTTAACCGATTGGTAGACTACATTACAGACAATTTACAGTGCAAGAGGATTAATAACAAATAAAATCGTTCCTCTATATCTGTTCTGACTTTATCCTCGCATTTAAATATGGTCACTGCACCTTCAAAATGATGCTAAAATTGAGCCTTCAAAACAGGAATTCACAAACCAGTGGGTGATGTAACAGTGGGTACATCCATCTTCTATTTACAGTTTATGGTGTGCACAAAACATTTTACCTTTAATTGATACTCAAAGGATAAAGTCAATGGTATGTGGAGGAATTTTTACCACTAAAGGTTTGTGGTAAGACTAAAAGATTTCCTTTTAGTCTTAGTTAAAACAAAGAAAATGGAAGGAATTGATTGCCTGTTTTTAAATGAGGTTTTTCATGTTTCCAATGATCCATCTCTGTCAGTCATTTAAATGACATTATCCGTTCTAAGTGCTGATGTATTGTTAATGAAAGGAAAGATAACTCTGTGTTGTGCACTTGCATTTAAAGTGAGCATGTACATTTTTCCTGCCTGTTCCCATTTATAAAACGAGAATGTGCCCTGTCTGGACCATAAATGATGTAATCTAAATCCTACTTTGTGCAGTATGTGTGTTGATGACATATATTGGAAACTTGGCTTTCTCATCTATATTTTTACGAGAACATTTGATCATAAATCTATTTGAATTGCTTGTATGGCTGATAGCAAAATGCTTAAGAATGAATGCGGTCTCAGAATAGCTTTCGTAACTCACTTTTAACGCATATCAGCCGAGTTGCATATGTGTGTGTGTATGTGTGAAAGTGTGTGTGTATGCATGCAGGGTTAGATGACCGACTGGGCAGTGTGATAGCACATTGTGGTAACTCCACTCAGGTCAAACTCTCTCCAGGGACTGGAAGTGGAAAGTGAATGATGCCAGTTTGGACATTGGGCTATGACAACTGCTCTCAGCAGCATCTCATCTGACAGACCTATTAGTACTGACGCCAACACACAAGCAGAAGAAACAGCAGACCAACACACAGAGTATAAACACGGAGTAGAGTACAGTAGGGAGAAGACATGCTGTAAAACAAAGTAAAGAATTTGGCATTGGTCTTCTTTTCATTCATGTGTTTAACACACATGCAAGTGCAGATATTTCCAGTAGGCAGTGAAGGGCACATTTCATATGGTGCCTCCTTAAACACATCACAAATCTTAGACCACAGGGTGAGAGACATTTGTGTTTCATTTCCGCTCATGTACTGTTTGCCAATGGCCACCTCTTCCCCACAAAGAGGAAATTGAAACATCAAGCCCCTGTGATTATCCAAAATATATTTATTTTCATTTGATGTACAACATCAAGAATGGTCACTTTTGGTTTAGATGCAATTGGGTTTTATGAAGAAATTATAAATCAAGAATTATCTGAGTAAAACATCCAGAACAGCAGGACACTTGGCTAAAACTGTCCATAGCACTTCTTGGTTTTGCCCGACACACTCCTTTTCAGAGGCTGAGAGAAGTGTTTAGCAGCACTGGCCAAGGATTAGACAATTTCCAGCCCTTCTAAATTTCCTCTGCTCTCATTTCATTGTTTTCAACAGGCATCCCTCAAATGACTTCAATCAAATATTGTGCTGCCAAAACACAGAAAGAACCCAGTGCCCCGTTTTAATAATTTATGCCATGATCAAGAAACTGAATGTGGGGAAGAAGCTGTCACTTTGAAACTCAATACATACACAGTATTAAATAATGCAAGCAGTTTGTAGACTTCTTTTCAAAGTAGCTTGATTTTTGTTTGTGCTCAACACTCATTTAATGTTTCTGAGCGTGTCCCACAAAGTTTCATTTGTGGAAAATAACTGGGTTTGTATGCACACTTCAACTTGTGTATTAAATGTTTACCACTGAGTATTTGATAAATAACTTCAATTTTCTGTTATTCATATTTTGTTTGTGTTGTGTCTTTGATGGAGAGTTTCAGGTTTCATTCTAACGTCATTGGGTCAGCCATTTGTATATCAGAGGTCTATGATTTTCTGCCTTACTCTCTATCATCTATTTTGGCTTTGATTTGTGCAGAAGATGTTGTTTCTCAGACACCCAGGTGTTTCTCATCAGTCCCATAAGAGGGACTTTACTACTCACCTAAACCTTTTCCATACGTAGAGGAGCCCTTTTTTCCTCTGCTCAGGTTTCAGCTTACTGGCACTGATGAACCTCAACAGAAAGCTCTACTCCTTTAGGCCTTGTGATTGTAAGTGCTTTAGAAAGAAATCTAAGATAGAAGTAGGAGCTGCTGAGAGTTGCTGCAGTCTGTTAGTTTGAAATGACTCCCAGCTTACGCCACTCACTGACTTCTCTGTAGTTCCAGACAGTACAGTCTTTTTTTTCTGATTCACAGGACACAACAAAATTAGACTAGTCTGAATTATTTTTGAAAACTCTCTAGTAAATTCTTATATTTCCTAAAGAAAAAAGCAGTTTAAAAAAGAAATTATATATATATATATATATATGTGTGTGTGTGTGTGTTAAATATGCTTTACTTTAGTATTTTTTTTCATGATTCTCAAGCTGTCAAGTAATCATTTGCCTATAAAATGGAATAAAGTAGTTACACAGGTTCCTCACTGGATATCACACAATAAAATCTATTTTTACATTTATTTGGATTTTATTTGTATAGCAGTGTTTATATTGGCAAATTATTAAAACCACAGTGGAACATGGGCATCTAAACATACAAGCATGTTTATAAACATAATAAATATATGCATACTGATACAGTGTACATGCATGCATACACACAGATAATAACAGCACTGGGCAAAAGTTTATGTACTTCAGATACTAAAATGCTTGTATTATATAATATTAACAGCTGAACTGTTCCATTTCTTTGTTGCATAAATGCTAAATACTCTCTAACTGGACTCAATAACATGCTGTGGGAACAAGAAAAGAAGGGCACCTTCTGACCTGAGACATCTGCTGTGATTCCACACTGAGAACATGTTTGAAATGTACTGTGGAGCCAGACCATTATGAGCCTTATACTGATGCAAGACAAATGTTGTAAACACTTTGGAATTACTTTGATTTCTCCACTGATTACTCATAACATGTGGTCTGATCATCAATTAAATCATAATTAAAGACAGACACAAACTAATAACACTAAGTTATCACGTAGTGTTGAATTTAGTAACTTTTTAAACCTTCTTTAGCAACAACAAGTTCCATCAGATGCTTCCTGTTTTGTTTTTTTTCTTTACCATTTTGATGTTGATACTTGTGCTTTGGTTAATTGCCTTCTTGCATCACCCAGCTTGTCCTAAGCTTCTCATCATAGGCTGCTGTCCTGAAATTATCTTGTAAAATATATTGATAAAATTTTGAATTCATTGATCCTTCAGTGATTTCAAGGCATCCAGACCCTGAAATAACAAAGCGGCACCAAAATCATGACACTCCCTCTACCATGCTTCAGAGTCTTGATAAGATTTTCTTGTTGGAATGCAGTGACTTTTTTTCTATCCAAATATAATATTGGAGAGAAAATACATTTTTGCCACAAAGTTTAACTTCTGTAACATCTGCTCACAGGACCTTGTGCCTTGAAAAAGTATTCATACCCCTTGAAGTTTTCCACATTTTGTCATGTTACAACCACAAAGTTAAATGTATTTTATTGAGATTTTATATGATAGACCAACACAAAGTAGCGCAAAATTATGAAGTGGAAGGAAAATGATACATGGTGTTTAAAAGTTTTTACAAATAAAAACAATGGCTTTCTTCTTGCCACTCTTCCATACAAGCCAGATTTGTGGTGTGCATGACTAATAGTTGCCCTGTGGACAGATTCTCCCACCTGAGCTGTAGATCTCTGCAGCTCCTCCGGAGTTACCATGGGCCTCTTGGCTGCTTCTCTGATTGATGCTCTCCTTGCCCAGCCTATCAGTTTAGGTGGCCGGCCATGTCTTGGTAGGTTTGCCGTTGTGCCATACTCTTTCCATTTTTAAATGATGGATTGAATAGTGCTCCGTGAAATGTTCAAAGCTTGGGATATGCTTTTATAACCTAACCCTGCTTTAAACTTCTCCACAACATTATCTTTGACCTGTCTGGTGTGCTCCTTGATCTTCATGATGCTGTTTGTTCATTAATGTTCTCTGACAAACCTCTGAGAACTTAACAGAACAGCAGTATTTATACTGAGATTAAAGTACACACAGATGGACTCTATTTACTAATTAGGTGACTTCTGAAGGCAATTGGTTGCACTGGATTTTATTAAGGGGTATCAGAGTAAATGGGGCTGAATACAAATGCACACCAGACTTTTCAGATTTTTATTTGTTATTTTTATTTTTAAAAATTTTGAACACCATGTATCATTTTCCTTCCACTTCACAATTATGCACTGCCTTGTGTTTGTCTATCACATAAAATCCCAATAAAATACATTTAAGTTTATGGTTGTAATGTAACAAAATGTGGAAACGTTCAAGGGGTATGAATACTTTTTCAAGACACAAAGTCCTGTGAGCAACCCACATCTGTAGTTTCATCTACTATATCCATTGTGGCTTGTTTTTCCTGAAATCCTGGTAAGAAACTGCAGTTGATTAGATATTTTATCCTATAAACATGAAGTTGCAATAGCCCAGCCTGCTCATGACAAAAGCATACACCTAAACTAAGTGTCAGAAGAAAGGTATCTTTGTAAAAATCCATTCTGGACTATGCACCCTTATTTCCGTCAAATGTTATGAGCCTGAATTAATCTGCCATGTGTTCTAATGGTTAGCAGACACCTGTCAGTAAAACACCACTCTGTATTGTGAGAGAGCACACTTAACCTTCACAGGGGCCACTGGCCAGTACTTCAAGCTAATACAAAGCCTGGCTGAATTCACGCCTCTCTGTTTAACAGCCCTTGGCCCCACTTTCAGGAAAGCAGGCCTGTCCTTTTCATTGGTGCACCTGGAACAATTTTATTTGGCTCGGCTGGAAATATTCAAGGTGCAAGGGAAGGGAAGGGGACATTTGTGGAGTCGTGCTGGAATGAGTCTCTTGGCTTATAGTGTCCTGAGCTTTGCCAGAGCACTTTTTCAACACTTCGCCAAACAGAAATTATTTTCTGTTGCTCAGATGGGTTGTTAAACAGACACAGTGAGCAGTTATGAATAGGCTGAACATTGTTCAGCTGCTGTGGGAGAGTTTTCTTTTTTTGGGACAGTCATTTATGTAGGACAGTTGTTTCATGCGGGTCATTCATGGGTGAGATTTGGTGCCCATTCTTTATTACAGTGATGAGAATCCAAGATGTCATATTCTCTTCCTCCAATTTGGCCTATTTTGCTGAGTCAAGAAAGCATTTCTGGATATATTCTGTTTCCAGTAGCCTCGTCCATTTCCCTGATCACAAATCAGATGAAAACCTCAGGCAGTTTCTTACAAGTAAAGTCTTACTCGTTTTATTCTTTAATTGTACCAAACATACTTCTTTGGAAACCACAGACTCTTTAAAAATCACTGGCCAAGTAGTGGCATGGCCAGCAGTCTGCATTTGAACACACACATACAAGGATACACTCACGCACACATCTGGTTTCAGTTTCAAATGCCTTTCCTTATATATTTTTCCCGTTCATCTTCACACACACAATAGTCTTTTTATCCCTTCTAAATCTGGCCCTGCACAACCACAGCAACCGCATCCAAGTAGGCCAATGAATCGCAACATGTCATCAGCATAATTAAGCCATTTAGTGTAAAGAGCTGAATGTGTCATGCATTTCATATGATGCCTACTATTTCCTCATGCAGAGCAGGTAAAGTATTTTAGCTGATCTTCATAAAAGGCAGAGAGGACAAGGAAAGAGAGTCTTCAGTGGCCATGGCATTTTACAAAAAGCAATTACCATCAATCATGTTGAATTCTTTGTCAAGGTGGCCTGGAGTTGATTCCTGTACCCTGGGGAGAGCGATCTGACAATGACATAGGATCCTCTATTGGCTACAAGCAAGAATGTAGAAGATGAAAGATTCTTTTGGACCTAATGGGAGGCCATGGTCTGAAATATAATGCATGGCCACTGAATATCATTATGTCCTTGAAAAGCCAATAAACTGCTATAGGAAACAGATCATTATATTTCATTAGAACTCAGCTCATACCCTTTTTCTAAACATATTTAATTATACTATACCCCTTTTAGCATCCAGCACAGACTCTTTGGGAATGAAAGAGTGTTTTTTAGTGAAATAAGGGTGAAGTTAAACTGTGACATTGCAATAAGAGAAGCACATTTAAAAATTTACTTTTGGCTAGAGATGCCCTCACAAAATTTCCTGCTAACTCAACTAGAACTAACCCTCCTTCCCATGCCATCTCCTCTTTCCTACATGTGGTTTTGAACTTGACACTTAGTTCTGCTACTGCACTGTACACATGAGTGACTGTACATTCATAACAATCACCTGTTTTCAAGAATCTTCCTGCGAGTGTCTATAGTCTCAGTGAAGGGAATTGACTGATCCCACTTCTGTTTTTCTCGCCCTGGGCTCAGAGCATTCCAGTGCTCCACAGAGGTGTTGGCTAATTAGTCTGCTGACCTTGAGGTCAAAGGTCACCAGTTCACCTAGCCTCAGGGGAAAGCTGTTATATTTTAAGGAGTTTTGACTGTGGATACTTAAAACAGAGATTTACCCCCAAGGCTCTATAGTCCACCTTAAGTGCATTACCTGGGTCATATAATGACAGGTGATGGGTATCAAGATGGAGCTGTAGCGTTTTCTTGACCCCTGATGCTCTGTTCCCCCAAAGCTCTCTGGTAAGGGAAAGACTGTATAGGTGATGATGCAAGGGAAAGAGGTAGTCCTTCAGAAGATGACCTGAATTAGCTGCTGTGGGCTGGGGTTGGGAATTGCAGCATGTTCCCTGCCTGGACAGTAGCAGCCCAGGGGACAACATGGATAACAGCTTAGCACAGCACCTGCGGCCTAATCACAGCATCCTCCAGTATTTCAGTGAAGTTATTTAGAGCTAACAGTTTGTTTCATTATATAAAAATACAAAAGACAATAATAATGAAAATGGATATAAAAAAATATGTACAGGGCTGTTTTTATTGGTACACAAACAAGCAAACAAAAAACAAAAAACAAAAACAAAAAAACAGTCTTGTTAAAGAAAATCGTTTCCCACCTCATTACATATAAAACCTCCTATTTACTACAAAGACATACCACTTCCCACATCCTCTGGAATTCCTGTGTAATCTGGACTGTGAAAATGATACCACACAAAATTTTAGGCAGGTCAGATTTACTTTTAAAGCCCAAAGCCTGTGCCTATTTATAATCTTTTTTTTTTTTTTTTTTTTTTTTTTTCTTTTTTTTTTTGTTTTTTTTTATTTTTTTTTTTTTTTTTTTTTTTTTTTTTTTTTCCACAAAAAATTCGGTTTAGGTTTAAATTTTTATAAATTTTTAATTTATTGGTGG
>VVAS01041314.1:4660-15117 GCA_015103295.1 Ptychochromis oligacanthus
GAATTTTCAAACGTTTATTTTTTATTTTCAAATATTAGCATTATTTATTTTCCCAAGCACAAAACTTGTGAAACATTTAACAAAACGTAATCTTGGAGTTGACACATTGAATGTTTAAAGCTCTTAAACAATATAAATTTTACCATCAAGGTATGGTGATGTGGTGAAACAATACACCAATTAGAAGATGAAAAAAAACAAAAAAACAAAACAAAACAAACAACAACAAAAAAACAGACAACAGTAAGTTAAATTAATTCTACTAATTTTCCAAAAATGAAAAATAAACGTTTGTAAATTCCAGCTTTTTCAGAGTGATGTCATCTTTTTCTACCCCGTATCACCACAAGCTACACTATATTGCCAAAAGTTTTCAGTCGTCTGCCTTCACACGCAATATGATGATTAATATGATGTCGGCCCACCCTTCACAGCTATAACAGCTTCAACTCTTCTGGGAAAGCTTTCCACAAGGTTTAGGAGTGTGTTTATGGGACTTTTTGACCATTCTTCTACAAGTGCATTTGTGAGGTCAGACACCGATGTTAAACGAGAAGGCCTGACTCGCAGTCTCCGCTCCAATTCATCCCAAAGGTATTCTGTCGGGTCGAGGTCAGGACTCTGTGCAGGCCAGACAAAGTTCTTCCACACCAAACTTCAATGGCCATGGCCATGGCCATGGCCATGGAAGTGATTGGAATACCTGAATTCAATGATTTTGATGGTGTGAGCAAATACTTCTGGCAATATAGTGTACTTGAAAACTGAACAAAAGATTAATGAACTGGTCTTTATTTGTGGCCCTTTAGTGGTGTAAGTACACTATGAGCCAAATTCAGGCTTGTACTTAATTAACCACATTGTAATAGCTCCAGCTGGTCTTTTCCCAGGACATGTTAGGGCCTGCCTAACATGTCCTCAGCAAGGTGATAAAGCCACAGGTGCTCCTACAATCCAAAACTGTTGTTTTCCTTCTGCATCTAATGCTTTACATATGTCTTGTCTATGATGCTACTGCAGTTGATGTAGGTGGGGCAGGGAGGTGAGGTGGTGTCTACCAGAGGTAGCAGAAAGAGAGAGAGAACTGCTTGCTGACTGTGCCTACCACTAAACAGTGGTTAATGAATTGCAGCTTGGTCTGAGCAACAGAATAATTAGATAACACAAAAAGCATGTATGCAAGTGCAAAAACATATTCAGGACTCACGTTATCCTCCAGCTCAAGATGAACCTGCCTGTGGACCTCTGAGATTTCTGTCAATACTACACCTGCCAGATGGAAAAAAGAAAGGAGGGGAAGATAGACATACAGGTTAATGTCAGAGGGCAGACAGTTTTCCAGTTGTATGGTCTTGTTTGTCTTGGTTGTACAAAAAAGATCATATTGTCTAAAGATATTGCACAACAGTGTACAATGGCAATCACAATGCACAGCATAGACTAACCTGTAAGCCTCAATGTATTTGCAGTGAAATTTTTTGAATTAAAAAAAAAAGAAAAAAAAAAGCTACAGATGTGATGTAGGATTTCCTTTACTGGCATGAAAGCAAAATCTATATTTATGTGCCTGGACCAAAGTGGACCACCTGCTGCTTGGGTAATCAGAGCTCAGATGGCAGGCTGCCACAAATCATAACCTTCTGTCTTTGCATGTTGCTCACAAAAGCAATCAAATTAGGATTAAGGAGCACAATAATTCCATGGAAAATTGTAAATTAATGTCCTAGTCATCTGCCTGCTATAGTATGCAGCATAGTATGAGTGATTTAAAGGTTACTGATGTAGCGCTCACACATAAGAAACTAAAGCCACAAAATACAAGTCCAAAACCTGGAAAGTAGCTATGCAGATTTAATTAAGGACTCTACTTAAGTACCATTTTGAAGTTCTTAAGTACAGTAGTTCCATTTGAAGTTACTTTCTACTGGTGCTTCACTACATTCCAGAGATAAATATACTTCTTCTTCCACTAGATAAGTTTGACATTTATAGGTGCTACTCCCTACCTTTTAATTACTTTTCAAAGTAAACATTAAACAAAACTTTCAAGTAACAAATAGGCAAGTTATTAGCAGCTCCACTGAAGAGTGATTTCCCTTCAACTTCTCAGCATTCATTCAAATGCTACTACTTAACAACCAAAGCTAAGCATTATGCAAAACTAATAGCAGTAACTCTATTCTGAACAAGACAGCTTGCAAGCTGACTTGAGTCTGCTTAGCTGTTTACACACATGCACTCAGCTCTGAACTTTTCGAGACATTATACATCATAGGTGTGTGTGGTCTTTAACCTGCCAGCTCCTTAAGTCTGTGCCTGTCTTGTGCCCATGTGACTGGTCTACCCAGGCAGGTCCCAGCTCGCCTAAACCAAATGGAGTATTTCAAGTTTTGAAAATGCATCTGAAGCTGACTATTTCCTGTTGTGCTAGATGTGAGAAAGGATAACTGCAGACAATTTCCCCAGCCTCATTTTTCTGACACTGTCAGGAGTTCAAGTGTGAAAATGGCTTTTGTAACATACTGTCTGTGCCCTGGACAGTGCTGCTCACAGACTGAAGTGAAATCTGCATGTGTGTGTGTGTGTATTTACACACCCACGTGTGTGTTTGGCTGCTGCAGTGCTTTGATAATCACCATTTTCAACACCTCTCAGATGACTGGTAGACACAGAATAACAATATGTGTATTTGTTTGTGCAGAAATCTGTCTTGGGCCAATTATTGTAATAACTTGTGTTTACACAGATGGTCACTTTATTGCAGGAAGAAGATGAAGAATGGTGGATGAAAAGCAATACCAAAACAGATAAGCTAAACTTGTCAAGAAAATGTACATCTTGTTTTCAGTCTCATGAAAACAAATTATTTGCAAAACTTTAGAGATGTGCTTCGTATACATCACTATTCAAAGAAAAAAAGAAAGAAAATGGATGGCATATGTTGAGTATATTTTCTGTTTGTAGCATAGATGTGGAATACATCACAGGGATCTGCGAGATTAAGAGTCATATTAGATGCAGGATGCAAATCTTCAGAGAAATGTGCAACTGTATGCTGCATCTTTTTCCCGCTTTTCCCATGGGTATTTATTTCCCATGCAGCAGCAGCCAACAAATACAGCTGTACTGTACATTTAAGTATCAATAATGATGTAACCTTAAATTTTAAAATGCAGATTTTCAACTGTACAGATGCAGTAGCTTCTGCTTCAGAGCACACAAACAGCGCCAGTTTGAATGTTACAAACATACACCCTGGGCCATAACAGAGGGGACACATTGGCTGGTGAATAAACAACACTTTATTCATCAAATATTTCCATATTTGTTTGGTTTTTAGAGCAGTAGATCCAAATTGGAAGAGATGGATCAATAGAAAAAAAGAGCCATCTACACAAACCTCACAGTAGGCTTTTCAAAAACAACGTTTACAAAAATAAACCCTTAAGTCGTCATGCAGTCATCTTTTTCAAATGCATTCTGATGTATGAAGATGTACTGCGGAAATCCTTCACAGCCTTACAGCATGCTAGAAGCCGCTCTGACCTGTACATTCATCAGTATGTAAACACTGCCCTTCCCTGCTCCGTCTTCCCACACCTTGCCTGCTCCACCTTGCCTCACGATGAGACTGGCTGCTGCAGTTCAAACAGCTCGGCAGATAAAGACTCGGCTCATCCCAGTAAATCTGCCCTTTGACAGAGCAGAAGAAAAGACGCTGAGGGGTAGCAAAAGGCAGGGTCAGAGTGGGAGGGAAAACTGAAAGTGTGGTAAGGAGATAAATAGCAGAAAAAAAAAGGTAGTACAATAAGGATAAGAGGAGGAATGATAATGGGTGAGCGCTGGATATAAAGAAACAGTGAATGTAAGAAAAAGAAGAAAAAAAAGTGCAAAAAAAACCAAAAAGACATGCTAAGTTTAAAGTAAAACAGGCACTAAACTGGCCAAGCTAACTGCCTAGGACTGAAAAAACTTAAAGTCCCCTGATCTTACAGTAAGAACAATCTTAAAAATGTCAGCAGGTGTGGTACTGAGTCAATTACCTGACAGACTGTTTTTTTTGTAAGGCACATTAGTCAAGTCATAAGCATATCCCCAAAATCCAGAAAATTACATCATTAAAGATGTTTCGTATTAGTGACTGCATAAAGATTTCTTAACTGCAATAGAGTCACAGTTTCTTTCCAGCCGTTCACACTCATTTGTTTATTGTTGTCACAGACCACACAAAACGTTGCTGGGCAACAGGTGTGCTCTTTTGAGCAAGGTGTGAGGGCAATAGTGCGTCATTATGGAGGATAACACCAAAAGCAATCCACCACCATTACCTATTCAAAACCACACAGATAAACCCAGCTAACCCAACCACCATTGATTTAAACTAAGTGATTTAAATAAATCCTTCCTGATTCTGGTAAGATGCAATCATTTTATGTTCTATACGTCATCCTGTTCTTTGTCTTTCATAATTGTATATGTTCAGACAGATGGGTAATGTTAATGTCTGTATAGAGAGGCTCTGTGAAGATTGACCACTTAATTGCATTTTCTCAGAAGCCTGCAAAGAGGCCCATAGTTCTTCCACTGTTTTTGACTGTAGACAAAATAATCCTGGCATCTATGAGAGCCACCTGACACAGCATGCAAACATGCTTGGATTATGTAAAGTGGGTCTGATGCCATTTGAACACTAGCCGCTGTGTGTTTGTGTCCATGAAACATCTATAAATACCCTTTCTGCTGCAAAAGGACAAGATTGGATGAGATTAAATTCTCTGTGGACAATAAAATGCTGCACAGCCATGATGTCTTACAAGCCATTTACTGTTCCAGTTTTTTGGGCAGCAGTTGCATGGTTCCCTCAGAAATTATACATTTCCATTTCCAGCATTAAGACTTACTTCACCTTAAATACAATCAGAAGATGTAAAGAGCAAATGCAGCAAGGTAAGACCAGGATGTTCCAACTGTGTCTGAACATCCTGGTCTTCACATGTTAATTCTTGCTCCTTGTTTGACCAGACCTCAGAAACCTGAGCGTTTGAATGAAAGAATTGTTGACATTTGAACTCTGGCAGAAGTGGAGGGAGAGATAAAGGATGGAGGCAGGAGAACGAGGTGCACCCGTGCTCTAATGCCTCGCAAGAGTATCTGGTTTCTGGTTATCTGTCACTGGAGCTCAAGTTTCTTACAGGGCAGCTTCACTACATCCATGAGCAGACTCGGAATGAAGATGTGGAGACTTATTCTTTGTTTAACACCACATTTCTTGCAGCAAAAGTATTCCTAATAATTACCCCTTAAGCAATGTCTATATTACAGCCTTAGGAACCAGACAGCATCTCATGACACAAGTTGAACATCCTGACTATTTATAGAGGTGTGTAGCACACACTTCAAGTACAATGCATTTGGGTTTTCAAGCCTGGTTCATTAAACTAGATGAGACTGTTTGTGGTGTGTGTTTAATCACCAACTGCTCTACATAATCCGGCATAATGACTCAGAATAAATGGATCTGTCATGAGATCACACTCCCTCTCTCTCTGCCTCACATACAGGAATTAGTGGGTATGTGTATCCACATGTCAGAGGTGAATGTGATTCAGTCTGAACATAATGACAACATCTATAAAAGTGTTTTGTAATGCTAATGGTGTGTCTAGGTCATCCCAAGGACTTAGCATTTCAAGTTTTTAGTTTTCAAAAAAAGGAAATTCATCCTTCATATTGAATATTTAAACACATTTAATACTGAGTTTGGTAAAAACAACATCAATTAAAAAAAAGACTGACACTTAAAATAATGAGCAGCTTGTTTGTGTCCCTCCCATCATTTCCTCTCCACTTCCTATTACAGGAAGCATATTTCAAGCTGTGCTTGCCACAACAGCACAAGATTTAAAGCTCTGATTACTATCCCCTTTTCAAAAAAAAAAAGAAAAAAAAAAAGAAACTTGTGGATACATGTGAGCGTAATATTCAGATGAAAATCAGTTTAAACGGATCTCTGTGCTTCAAACATTTTTGATGTTTTTGGATGAAAATTGTAGTCAGCCTTAATCCACACAGCATTATTTTAGGACATCACCTGTACACTGAACACATCCTACAGCCTACCAATGACAATTACTGTAAGACTGCAACTACAGATTATTTTAATTTTGAATTAATAAGAGGATTTTTTTTATGAGTCTATTAATCACCTAGTTTATAAACCTGAAACATCAAAATATAAAGAAAAAATAGGAAATTCTGAAATTTGAGAACATGAAACTGTTCATTTTTGAGCATTTTTTCTTGAAACCTGATTCATTAGAAAAAAATTTCTTGACTGATTAATCATCCAATCATAGCAGTGTCTCTACCATGTGATTATGTTTGCATCTAGAAGAAAATGTGTGTGTCTACAATGTGGGAAGATCACAGATGGTCTTAAATTACAGTGTACACATCCTCAATCTGTACAAAACATAATCCACCATATACTAAGTGGTTCATCAGTATAGATGAACCATCCAAAAATTTTATATCAATATTTTAATATTTGTAGAATTCTCAACCAGCCTTATGTCAAACCAAAGCTTATTGCCATATTATTTTATAACAATCTGGCAACAGAGACTTGTTTCCATATTATTTTACATTAAAAATGTGCCAGCATTATAATTTAGTAAATCCAACATGAATTCAAGCTGGCCATTAAGGATTAAATTGCTTACTTTTATGGTCAACTGCCAAGTGTACACAGGGTGTTTAATTTGGAAACTGACACCAGGTGGCACTTCCCATTGTGCTGCTAAATTTAATTAGCAGTTTTGCTACTAATCAGCAGGGGAGACGAGAGCCATACAGTGGTTAAATCAAAGTGTGACACTAGTGACAACGACTTAGGATGCCAGACATCTTTGGACTACAAATTAGCGCAGGGGAACTGAAGCCTGGGGAGTTAGATAAGAACAAACATAGGACCAACAACAAAGTCTGTATTCCCAAGCCTACCACACTCAAAGTAACACATAAATTACAAGAACTGTGCTGGACTTAATCAAAGTGTAACTTCTGATGTGTTGTAACTACAGCACTCCCTGAGTTTTGTATGCTAGTGATAAAGAGAGGTTTAGACATCACCTTATGTTCTCTCATCATAAAAAAATAAACCAGTGAATAGTTGCTGTTTCTTTCCTTTTTTTGTAAATCCATTTAAATTATTTTACACAGACAGTCAGGTAGATATCTTTGCAAACTTCTGATTTCTTATGGAGGCTTAGTGCACCAGGTGACTGTTTCCCTTTCCTAGGTGTAGAGGAAAGGTTGTGCTTACTTGTCTTATGAGATGGAGTTGAGAGGATTTTAGACCAGTGACTTACTTCATCTTGTGATTATTGGTTCACCTCACTGACTTATGAATAAATTACTGATCCATTTGTCACATTTCTCAAACTGATGTCCGATGCACTTTAAAGTAACCAGCTAATACTGCTAATACTCCCACAGGCTATCAGCAAGTTGAGGAAAATTACAATTCACTTTGATGAAACTTCAGACCCAATATTTCAAAAATGGCAAAAAGCACTGAAGCCATTTTACAATGAATTCAGTTTCTGTGTTCCTCACAATTATCCCATGTTTACAACAGTTATTTAGAATCTGATCATTTTGAGGATAAACCCAAAGACATAACAGATGTAATGAAGGGAAGCCTGTGAGCTAGTTCACGAAGTCAACTCGAGCTGCACTGCATTATTCACATGTAACATGCCTCACTCTCCTCACGTCATATACACAACACACCCTCTCAACTTGGCTTTGTCTATTTAAAGCTGTAAAATTTCCCATTTCTCCCTCTGACTTGCATTACTTCCTGCTGTTTCAATACCACCCCAGCGTCCACCTGTAGGCTCTAATGGGACATTTTCTTATCGCTTCCCAAATCAATGTGCAACTAAAATACTAAACAAAATTGAATTTTTCCATCAGTTTTCATTAAACAAAAAGTATCCACTCTTGCTGTTCAGGATTTAATCATCTTTACACTTTTACCTTGGAAATCCAACAATAAATGAATAAATGCTTTGGAGAGGTAAACAACTATTTCAAGAAAGAGAGAACCATCTCCACAGTCTGCAGATTTCCCCTAGTTTATCCCAGAACCAGAGGACAGGACAACATGGAAACTTACCCAATTCTCTGGAGACAGGTGAAACTGCAGCATTCTCCCCAATCTTTGACAGTGCATCAAAATACATCTTTCCTGCAATGGTCATTGCTGGAAAAATGATAAAATGGTGATTAATGTTTGTCAGAGTAGCTCCTAATGCCTTCTGAACACTACAGAATCACAGCCCCAATATTATCCAGTCTATCCTCCACACACTCTCTCAGCCACCCTCCAACCTTCTAGTTAGCCATATTCATTTTTTTAAGCGAACTCTAACTTACTGTGAATGTTTTTATAATGTAGTAAAGAAGCTCACCAGCCACCGCTTTCTCATAGTTCTTGCCCAGGTTGACCAAGTTCCTCAGTCCTGGGTTGAACTGTTCCATTACATTCTGAGGGGTAGAGAAAGAAAAGGAAGGAGACATTGTAAATGTCCACATGACAGAGTGACATCAGATGTAAATAATGTGGGAAATAATGAAATGTATGCCGTCAAACTAAACCCAAACCCTGATGACTGTTTAACAGAAGCTAGAACCCGTGTCCTTCAGGCACATATTCACTTGCATGCCATACATGCAGATAATGTCTGACAAATTAGGTCACCAAAAATGGCTTCTGTGGAAACTTAAGAATGGCAGCACAAAGACAACAAAGAGAAATACTAAGTGTAGGAACAAGAGAATGCACAATCAGTTAAACAATGCAGGCATGAATAGACTTTACCAACACTTCATACAACGACAAATCTGACTAAAGTGGGGTCTCCAGTGTTCACCATTCTCTAATCAACGTAACGGAGTGGAACTAATCATGTCTTAGAATCAGCATTTCTCTCCACATTCTAAAATTAAGTAATTTTTGAGCTCCATTTATAGATGTCATACCCAACCCTTTGATGAGCATAGAACAGGAAAAGGTCTTAGTTTAGGTGCACACAAGCAAACCTCCTTGAGACACCCATGGCAAACAATGAGTGACATACTGACATACTGTGTAAGCAACAGCTCCCCTGACTCTGTTAAAGGCATACATAAGAAATGACTAGAGTTCTCACATTCATGAGATCAGCAACTTGTCCTTTAATTTACAGAGTAGCCCTCATTCTGCCAATGCTAAAAATCACACTGGCTTCCAAAGTCCATGAAACATGTAAACAGCCAAATCATTTTAAATTACAAAACCAACAAACATAACTTGCCACTAATTTGCTGCACTAATAATTTAAACAAACTATTTTGGGAGCCTTGTGCTATTATATCAGTGAGCCAGAGGTGATGGCTGCGAAGGAGCTTGCTGTATAATCTTACCACACAAAACACACAGCCAGCTAAATTATTAAACCTGGAGTCTTTTTCCTGCATTTCACCACACCACTGAGCTGTGAGGGCTGCCCCTGGAGGAGGCCGGTGGATAGGAGCTGTTTAAGAGGGCTAAATGCTTGCGAGAAAGCTTTGCACCTTCGTTTCCCTTCTCCAGCTCTTTGAACACAGTCACCTTTACTGTGCCACCTGTGGAGTGCACACTGCAGAGTGCGATTAAGTCAGAACTGGGATTTGGTGAATGGGGCTCATATTCAGGTCTCATAAACATTTCCTTTTCATTGGTTAGGCGTCTCTTTGAAATCCGATTAAATCATAGTACTCAACAAAAAAAGCAGCTGATTATTTATTAAAATTGTTATAAAAGGACCGGTTTCCCTACAGTCCAACAAGGTTAGGGGGACACCAATTCACTTGCAAAGCTCCCACTTCAGTAAATAAATTAAAGTTAATTAGGGCTACTGGTTGACAGAGATGCCAGCATAGGCTATACTACCGAACAGTCCAAATGATGCTGATCAACCAAAGCAGCACTTTAATGCGAGAAGAGGGAAAAGGAAATGACACTCCCAGGGTGGGGTTATTCTCTCAAAACCAGCGATTCAGCTCACTAATAGGCAGTTACAGGCTCTCGGGAATCTTCTACACTAAAGTAAAAACTGCTGACAAACTGCATTGAACTCATTAAACACCGCAGCCCTGGATGCTGAGTAAATCAAGAACACACTTTAGCCCAGGGATCCTGAAAATGCAGGAGCCCAGGAACAGTAGCTTTTTTCCCCTCCTTTCACACACACACACACACTATATATATATATATATATATATATATATATATATATATATCCAAAAGACTGTAAACTGTTTAAAGCCTGCTGGTTCCATCTTTCCCTTTGCTCAAATAAAAAATAAAAAACTCAAGAGACCCATGAATAACACCTGTTAGACAATAGCTTGGTGTTAAAACAAACAAA
>VVAS01041374.1:6677-17301 GCA_015103295.1 Ptychochromis oligacanthus
TTTTTTTTTTTTACTGGTCAAACAGTTCAGTAACCCCTTGCATCCTGTGCTGGATACCATTCCATTTCTACCCTGATGGGTAGAAATGTTTGATTGTGGGATAAAGGGGATCACTCAGAACAACTTTATATTGATTTGCAGTGACCTGTCTCTCTAAGTGGACCAGTGCCCCTTGCAGCATAACTGAGCCACAGCATCCCCTCACTATAGCAGTTATGCATTTAAGTTTTTCCCTTAATTTGTCACCCATCTGTATCTCAGTAGGTGGTAAATTGGGAAGAGCAGCCAAATGCTTACTGGTGCAGTCATGAGTTTGGTGAAACTATGGACTCAGAAGCCCCGCTGTGCTCGCATAATTAGTTTGAAGATATTTATATCTCATAAATTTGCTGAGATCAAAGTAGATCCATTGAGACACCTTGTTCTATTTAAATAATTTCCCATTTAGCTTCAACAGGTTATTAGAGCACACCAGACTTCTTGATGTTAAAGTGACTGCAGTGGTTAAGAATGAAATGCCATTGATGCTTACATTAGAGAGCACGTACAGGAACTACAGTGTTTTCATCAAGTTATGTTTGACAAAAGAAGCATAGTGATGCACTGCAACTAAATAAAACTGCAGGCCATTGTTGTGTTGCAATGCATCATTGTCCTACCTAATGTAGTATGACATTATGCTACTGTATCTGCAGAGATTTTCACAGAGAAATAAACACGATGCACCTGGAGAGCTCCCAAGGCTCTGATACTGCTTTCTCGTTTCTGTTGTTCCTATTGAAGATGCATTTACATTTTAAGTGCTTAGACCACAGCTCAGTATTGATAGTTTCCACTGAGGCCTGAGCTCAATGGCTTCTCTGGCTGCATTGATTCTCCCTTCCACCCCGCCTTCTGGCAGCGTTTAATAATCAGTTCTGCACACTGTTCAAAATTTGGAATAGGTTATGAGTGACTGAGCTCTTCAAACAGTTGATATTTAATACATCCTCTGGTAGACTCTGCCAGTGGCCTTTGAATGACACAGCTTTCAGCATAAACACACTGCATGAATTAAAGATGAAATTCTTAGTGTACGTAAAGAAAGTTTCCTTAGCATATTTTTTTTCATTTAGACAAACGTTCAAGACTGATGATGAAGCCTACCAAAGATTCCTCTGCGGTAAACCACACAATCTCTGCAGGGTAAGCAGTTCCAGTTAATTTCCTATTAGCAAGTTTCAATTCCTAATGCAGTGTGAAGACATGCAATTGTGCTGCTGCTCTGAGGTCATGTGACTGGCAAATTGTGCAGCTGTTCCCATAGTGCAGGCTCAATAATTGGGCCTGCACCACAAGGGAAACATGGCTTAGAATAGAAGTGAGAATAGGGGAAGTGGCACATTGTTCTTGATTCTTGGTGACTAATGGTCAGCGGATGTTGGAGCTTTAGAAACTGCTATGTACTGGAATTAAAGGTCTATACAGTCCAATACCATTTACCATGTTTTGTCCTCTTCCTAAAATCCCTGATACACAGGGATTACAACTGAAGATTGCAATTGAAAAGGTGCGGAGAGAAAATTGCCTATCCACTCTAGAATCTAGGCCAATTGTCAATACAGCCATCTTAATGAAGGAATTTTGTGTTCCAGTGTTCCATTTAATTTGTCTTATCTCTATGTTGTAACATAAGTCATTCTTTAATGTCTAAACTCACCATAGGTCTCAGCAGTTGGTTAAACAAACATCCCTGCGGAACTTGAAAATGAAACTAGATTGATGTGATCCTTTCTCAAACCTGACGAGACCCATACGTTCAAATCTATCTCTGACATAGTATGCACGCACATACATACACACACACACACACACCGTATCTTAAACTGTCAGGTTTTTGCATCACATGAAATGTTGCTCAGTCTGGGCTTATAGCCCTGAGACACAGTATTAATCATTCATAGACGTTGCACACATTGCAGGTAAACACAACTCTGGGTCAATATATGGAGACATGCAGAAGAGGGAATTGGATCACTGTGAAAAGATGGTTAAAACAGGATTGTACAGTGGGATTCTTTTTCAAGCTATTGAATACCTATCAAACAGGGCCTATTTCCCTGAAGGTGCAAGATAGATGTGGCTCTTCTCCAAGTCCTTACTCTATGCTACAGATTGCTATTCAAATGGCCAGTAATACTAAAAGGTGCTAGGGTTTGACAGCATATGTCATTAAGATGCAGAAAGGATAATAAGAGAACATCTGTTACAGTCAGTGGGAGTTTCTTTTAATGTAAAAGTTTCACTAATTCTGATTGAGACCTGCTCAGGATTGATGTGGCCAGCCTAGAAGAGATCCATCATTGACTCAGGAGCCGTTTAGTGACACCCTGACAGGATGATCAGGCCAGTCTATTCTGCTGATCACACCGTTTTCCTCACACAACACTGATGCCACAGGCTGCTGGTTTAATGGCTATGAGTGCTTGCGGCTATGAGTAGCCCATAAATTATGGAGGAGCAGTTTTATTCCTCTCTTTGAATATAAAATATATATGAAGTAGCAGGATGAAGTGGTAGTAATACATTTGTGAAGGGAGAGAGAGAGAGACAACAGGATATGGGCTACATATCAAATGGACAGCAATTTCCCGGTTTGATCAAGTGATTAATGTTATGAAATTTTCCAAAGCTCTCTTTTGCCTGAACAATAGTGCCACCTACTGGTTAGCTGTAGCACTAACATGCCACTGACAGACGCACGTTTAAGCAGAAAACTAACATTTCAAGTAATTAATAACACTGAACTCCTGTTCTGGCTGCGTTGTTGTGTTTAAATTCATGTTGTGTGCTGAGCCTGACTTCTGGCCCCAGGCAGAGGAAATGAAGCATCACAAAGTGTTGAGTGAAGGCACGGTTTCATGTGGTGAATGAACAGTAAACACAAACAGAACACGTAGTCTGTCAAAGCTGTTTTAATAGGCGTCACATGGAGGAAAAGGCTCCCACTGTTAAAATCCTCAGTCCTATGTGGGTGCCTGAAAAGCACCCCTCACCTCAAACACCTACCCCGCCACTAAATGCTGACATGCGTCAGCTGGTAATTCAACACAGTGTCAAGTCTGTTCACAAGTTCAGCATCAGTTCGGTAATTATTACTGACAATAACAGGAGTCACAGATTTTAGCCCTGTCTGCAGAACAAGGTTGTCAGTCTTATTTGTTAAAGTGAGTTTCACAAGTATTATGACGGATGGGACTACTGCCTATGGGTGAGGGGGACCTATGCCAGCGTTGGTCTTCCTGTGGTTTACCTGAGCTCGGAGTGATGGCTGAATTAGACCACTGCCTCTGCGCCTACCTGTCTACGTAGTAAAAGGAATCTGCAGCGACAGGCTAGCTAGCATTCA
The DNA here is from genome assembly GCA_015103295.1 of Ptychochromis oligacanthus. Lineage (NCBI taxonomy): Eukaryota > Metazoa > Chordata > Actinopteri > Cichliformes > Cichlidae > Ptychochromis > Ptychochromis oligacanthus. The sequence continues at coordinate 10,066 of VVAS01041374.1, forward strand.
ACACTACCTGTTAGACAAAAGGATTTAATAGACATTTCATTTACCAAATGTTTCATTAATAAAAATACACCTGAATTTTCTCTATGTACAACAGAAGAAAAAAAAAATTCACCTGCATATTCAAGATTCGTTTTAATATTAGGTATAGATTTTCTGTATTAGAAATATCACTATTTTCTGAAATGTCGATCTTTGAATTAATGTCATATGATCATTTCACCCATAAATCACTGAAGTACAATATTTACATATATCACAGAGCCCATTTCATCTGAAACAATATTAAAATAAATGTTCAATAGATACAAAGGGTTTTTGTAATTCTATTTATATAACAACCTTGTCAAGGAGTCCTTACACGCTCCAAAATGTAAAGCCATACTCCTCTAACAAACTAGTAAGTGCAAACAATTTTTTTTTTCCATATAAAAAAACTATGATTGCAGCATCCAGCGTTGAGACAGAACAATAACAAGCCGTTTCCCCAAGTGCTTCCGAATCGTTTCGAAAAGATTTTGCTTGTGTTCCACCCTCATGAGTTCAAAATACAGGGGGAGGAAAAGAATGAAAGAAAAAAATTGTGCAAATAAACTCCTAAGTTTGACAACTTGGATTTAAAAATGTTTCAAAGTCAGTCTCTCTTGGGCAGGTGTTTGACAACTGTGACTGCACAAGGGATCACCCAGGAGGTGAAAAATAAAAGAGACCTGGCTTTGGGGATATGCTGCTGTTGCTCCCAAACAATCCCTCATCCTATTCCCTTTATCTGTGAATATATTGCATTAAAAAAAAAGGGATTAAATTAAACCCACAAGAAAAGGTCAGGTTGAGGCATCATCACAATGCTTACACCATGTCTAGTCTTCAAAGATCTACAGGCACAAGAGATTGGGGATTAGAGTTTGTTATTGTTAAGACTAGACACGATTTGATATGAGCATAGATGCAATAATGAGCCAGTCAAACCTTCCCATAAACCTCCTGGATGATTTAAAGCTTGCCTACTGACTTCCAATAGCACCCATTAAACCCCCTACCCCAGACAAAAAAAGGGGTCAAGTTTCTAAGCCTGGTTTGGCCAAAATCTTAACATGAACAGTAACACAAAGGGAGCATCTGGGTGGTTGTAGTGATGAGAATGAAAGGAGACACTCGAGGTCATGTGGTGTGTGAGTGTGTGAAGAAGCGCTGCAGGGCCTTGGTCTTGGTCGTCCCCATCTCTGTTGCATGGAGCTGTCATTAGCAGCACCAGCATCAGGCTATACTACTGTTCCACTGGGGGAATTGGCTGGGTTGTTTTGAGATGATAGCAATCCCTGTGGAAAGAAAGATAGCATACATTGATAATAAACAAAGGTTTTACTTGAATGTAACACAAGAGGTAGAACAGTGAGGCCACGAGGTGTTCAAGAAACTGTCCTAATAACGAAACTGCTGCAGGCTTACAGCATATATCTGGCATGAAATAACCTAAACTTCTGAACAGCTTCTGAATGCAAGAATTACTCAAAAAACAATCTGACTTTAGAGGCATCACATGACAGTATCCTCAAGAGGTCTGCCACTCACCACTTTCCCAGGCCTAGCCCATGTGCAAATGAAACCCTCCTGACAGGCTGTTACCAGACAGTCCTCAAGGAAGATTAACACAGTGAGTCTTTCGTGAGCGATTTTCTTGCACACTAGCGGTTCAAGGAGTGGCACCTCCTCCATGCGTGGGCACAGTGTAGTGCCTAGAGTCTTAGCTGCGTCAGCTTTTGCTGTCCGTGACGAGCTAAGCTGGTTTAGCTTGTCACTGCTCTTGCTGCTGATGTGGCCCATGCTGTGGTTTCTCTTGTGGTCCTTCTCGTGGCGCTCCTTGCGCGAGTCATGCAACGACAGCGTTGCAAACTTACTGACGCTGGTCGCGGTGAAAGCGTTGTCATTGATGCTGTTGCCCTTGGTGCTGCTGCTGTTGCTGCTGCTGCCTGTGTTACTGTTGGGGGTGCTGCCCCCTGCTGGGTTGGAGGAGTGAGGCAAGCTATTGGACCGAGGCAAGGTGCCGGGGAGGGAGTTAGCTGGGTTGCCACTAGTGCTACTATTGCTCGAATTGTCTTTACCATTGGTGCCACTGGAATTGGTGGTGGTGGATACAGTAGAAGTATTTTGTCCTGTTGCTGGAGGGCTTGTGGCACTCATAACATTAGTGTGAGTCCGAGTACGGGACAAAGGGAGGTGAGGGAAGAGTATGTCCTCCGTAAGGTCCCACAGACACAGCTGGGTGTCCTGTCCCACTGAGCCAAATCTGTAGGTCACACTGACAGGCCTACTGTCTGTAGAGTTTCTCTTAGAAAGCCTAGAATGAGAACTGTTAGCTCTGTCTCTGCCTGCGCCGAAGTGATTCTGCTCATGGAAGTCCTCATCACTGCCACTAAACTCCGCAGGCAGGTCGCCATCCTCAACACTGGTGGTACAGTGGTCAAACGCCACCACACTCACCCATGACTTGTGACCATGTCCCCGTGCAATGACTCTGCAGTCCAAAAATGACCAAACTGTCACCAGGTCGTCCTCCCCTCCTGCCACAATGTACCGTCCATCGGGGCTCCAGCACACGCACAGTAAGCCACCGAAGTAGCTCTTCATTGTTCCATGGAGCTCTGCGGCATCAAAGCCAAATACCCGCAGAAAGCCATCCTGGCTTGCACAAGCCAGAAACTTTCCATCCGGGGAGAAAGCAAACTCGTTGAGTGCCCCTTCGCCCACTGTCCAGCGCAGTAACGGGTTACGAGCTGACTTGCTCTTGCAGGTATGCACAGCATAATTTTCACCCTGCTTAAGGAGCTGGTAGTGAGGTGCCGTGGTGCCACAGGTGTTCTCCACGTTGTACAAATACATGCTGCCACTGGAGTGAGCCACCAGAAACAGGCTCTCTGAACCAGGAACCCATCGTACACACGTTACTCTCGACTTGTCTATAAGTCTCTGGAAAGAGAAGAAACAAAGACAGGAAAAAAAACAAGGGGAAAGGTCAGCTAGTGGACTAACCAAAACATAAATATCTTTATTTTGGGAGCTCATACTACAAAGCAAGTTCAACATACCCAGGACACCTTTTCCCTATCTCGCTTCACTTACCCTAACATCAGCAGTCAAGCTAAGTACATGAAGATAGTTTTCAACGAAATATGTAAACCTGGGGTTTCCCAATCTAGTTATGAGCACGCTCACATGAAAGAGGTGGTGTTGGTCAAAGTGGTCAAAATTTCTGATATAACCAATCAGAAATGTGGATGAGCCTATGGGCAGTAAAATGACTGATTTCACAAAGGAATAGAAACCTATAATAGAAAAATATAAAGCAGTTAAACGCATAATACAGGCTAAAGGCAACACAGGAGCTGCAGCTGAAGCACCAGGATGTGAGTGTGTGTGTGTGAGAGGAAATAGTACGGTATTAAAAGTGCTGTCTGAATATGTGTGTGCTTTAAGTGATTTGGTCAGCAAGACTGAAAAAGAGCTGCTATATTAATATTGTCTAACCTAGTTAAAGCCAGGAAGGAAATCCAGCAAAAATACCACCTGTGTGAAACAGACATCAGTATCAGATCTCTATAATTAAGCAATGGGAGAATCTGACAGATTACAATTTTCATTCCATTAAATTATTATTTAGATGTATGTAAGTCAATTTTAGCGTAATTCTTTTCGCTGAAGCCCCAGTGGTGCAAACAGTCTGACAGTATGTAAAGAATAAATATAAAAACATAGTTCAAACATGCAAATCTGAAAAGGTCAGCAAGCGCAGACAGGTGCCCTGTTTTACAATCATATATTAAGAACAGTAAAATTGCTTTTAAATTGCTTGCAGCCAACAGGAAAAACCAAGGAATAATATATATTTCTTACTGATGCTCATCAGGAAAAGACAAAGACTTTAGACACTCTCAAACTTTAGAACCTTTTGCTATCCTGGCACAGAGGTCCGAGGGATTTTTCCAAGAACGATGATGCTACCTTGCACACAAAACTGATTATACCTGTTGATCTCTTATCTCAAACATATCCTGCGGAGCAGGTTATGTCTACACCATAAGTTACCATGGCGATGTACACTGGTAAGAAGTGGACTACATTTGCAACACTGAAAATTCTGGGTTAAACCCAAAAATACATTGCTAAGCCCCAAAACCTGCATCATAGCACAGGCCTTAGGAGAGGCAAGTTGCCTTCAAAACAATGACAACTGGTACCCACCTCCTCATTGAAGAGTTTGCTGGTTTCCTTCTTTATTGGATCTATGAGTTGCACCTGCCCTGCTGAGAAGCCCACCAGTAGAGAGACACTCTCTGCTGTAGCTGTGAGGGGATTGAAGTCATGGCACGTAGGCTGCGTTCCTTTGTATATCCTCTTGTCTATGGGCTTACTAAGATCAGCAGCCTGGAACGATAAACACACTGAAATGACTAAAAATAATAATAATTTAAAAAAAAAAAAAAGTTTTCTTTTAGTTGAAGAAATCGTGACATGCAGGAAGTCATTATCCAGAAATAGAAAGAAAGACTCTGACCAGTGAAAATTTGACATTTGTGACAGCTTTATGCTTTATCACATTCTTGAGGTCTATTTTGGTGCATGAAAGGAGTCAGAGAGAAAGGTTAGGGTTGTAAACGCTTGTAAAGCTATCAATGTTGTCAAAGAGGCAGCTCAAAATAAAATAAGATAAAATAAAAAATCTTTGGCTGACTGACAGTCTACAATGATGTCCTACAATGATGCCGTGGTTACCAAAGCATTTTAGACTTGCTGCTGTGCTAAATGCCAAGAAAGAAGCTTCTCAAAAGTAAATCTAAGATTTATGCAAGGATGTTTCATATTCCAGTAGGAAAGAGAGAATACATATTAGCAGGCAAGTTCAACTACTAAGAAAAAAATTTACACAACAGCAATTACCTCAAACGAAACAGCTTAAGCTCGACTCATGTACGGCTCTTTGCAGTGGATCTGTCGACTTCTTGGACAATAATCCTTATGAACAATAACTCAGCATGACTTGTAATACTTACATACCTCCTCTGAGTTTCAGGAGGCAGATAACAGCCTATCTTTTCACTCTCATTCGCCCTTACTTGCTCAGAAGACAGATTTCATTATTTAACATAGCATCAGATTTTTTACTCACGTTTGTCCACAGACAAATTTGAAAAATTGGAAGGTTGGGAAGTGCACTGAAGATTTGCAGAGAATGGTGACAGCTCTTTAATACACCATACATTGCCCTCTCCTCTCCTCCAATTAGTCATCTGATTTAGCAATTTCTGGCGGCAGCCCAGTATACATATATCTATCACTAATATGTGAAATGGGTCTGTGTGAGTCCATTTTTAATCACTGTCCCACACATGTCTGAAGAGCCTCTCAAGAGGTTAAGTGGAGAACCCATCAATTGTAGGATTAGTGGTTTGACGAGGAGCTCCTCCTGTCTGCACCAAGACACTTAACCCCAAATTAATCCAGATAGTCAGGCCATCACCTTGTACTGTGTGTGTGTGTGTGAGAGAATGGATCAAAGGGAAATTGTAAGGCATTTTATCGCTGAAAGTAAAGTGCTGCACTAGTTCAGTCCTTACTCTGGGCTCCCAAAACTGGTTATGCAAGTTTTGAGATATGCTAATCTTGAAAACCACCCCAGAGGCCCCCAAACCAGGAAGAGGATACCTAGTACTGCTATGACCTAAATCTATATGGCCTTTATTGCAACTGTTTAGCCTAGGACTTAAAAACGGTTAAAAAAAAAAACAAAAAACCACATATTCTAATTCTGCTGATTAACCCACTTGTCTTAACTGTCCTATTAGAAAAACAGACCTCAAAACAATACCACTTTTTAAAACCAATGGTTGCAACTAGTACGGCACATCCACTAAGAACAATCCAAAACTCAATGCCCCTGTTTACAGTCTGTGTTTCATTTGAGCTGAAGCTGACAGAAGAACAGATCTAACATGAACTCCAATCCCTTCACGCTTTTTCTACTGTTGTTATCAGACTTTTTAGTGGAGAAAAAAAACAAAACAACAACAAACAAAAAAAAACAACATAACAGAGCTCTTATTAGGAGGCTTGGCCGCTACACCCAGCTTCAGGGAGAAGCACATCATCAGCATGATCACCACTGTCACAGCCACCATCCCCGCTTTAACCGTGGCTTGCTGCAATGACATCACCGCTGCACGCAACCTAACAGCGGATCACACTGCATCACATCCAAGTCCTGACAGTAGCGTGCACACATCGTTACACCACGAAAACAAACACCCTCCGCTTCCAGTCCGGTGGCGTGAACGCTCGATCGGTCCCGCATTGGCGACGTCGAGGTTTGTTCCTGTCGGTGAGCACTGTTTACAACTCGCCACCGACAGCGTGAAGGTGCCGTTACCGTGTAGAGGAGCGAGGATAAACAAACGCCATATGACACGAGAGGGCAAGCCTTCTCTCGTGTCGTCCGATTCACCGGGAAATGTCATGCCACAGCTTGTCACCGAATTAACTGGCGAATCGTGTAGAGCGTGAAGTCTAACCGAGCTTTAAAAAAAAAAAAAACTGTGGCGATGTTAGCTAAGAATGCTAATTAGTCTCTTACTAACTTAGCTAGGTCTGCTACATGGCCTTGTCTTCACTATCTGCGCACTTCAGTGTCAGAAGCTGAGAGAGTTGCCAGCTGGGTTGCAACACGTTGGAAGGTGACAAATCAACGGGCTATCCCCGGACAGCGGCGACCTCACCTCCGCGCACAGTGCTGTTTACCTTTCGCACGCCTTTGTAGATGTAAAAGTAGAGTTCCCGGCCCACATTGAAACAGATCCTGTCGCCGTTGCCGGACTGGTCGTTTACATTGACGAAGGAGACCTTGACGGGATTGGAGCCCTGCGAGTTGAAAGGCACCCTGTTCGGCCGGCTGTATTCAGAGTGAGTGAGGAGTTTGTAGACGCCTTCTCGTGTGGTGAATTGAGTTTTAATTTCGTTCATCTCCTTCCCTCCTCCCTCCGCCGCCATCTTGGAAGTCGCCGTTCATCCTTGTCCTGGCCCCGGATGTTCGCGACTGCGCATGCGTTGGACCGTTGAAGCCCAGCAGCCATGCGTACAGTGAATTATAGAGTCAACCAGAAAAACAAATGCAGCGTCTGAGCGTGCAAACACGAAGAACACGAATAATAAACACGTCGACTTGACAACATTTTGTACCTATTTAGTGCC
>VVAS01041425.1:0-12252 GCA_015103295.1 Ptychochromis oligacanthus
CTTAAAACGTTTCTTTTTGGTAGAGTTTATAGTTAGGGCTGGATCAGGTGACCCTGAACCATCCCTTAGTTACGCTGCAATAGGCCTAGGCTGCTGGGGGCTTCCCATGATGTACTGGGTGTTTCTCCTTCATTCACCCCTTTTTACTCTTCATACATTTATACATCACTTTTCATTTATTCTTCCATATTGTCTCTTTTGTCCTGTCTCCCTCTCCTCTCTTCTGTTTCTCCTCAGCCCCAACCGGTCGCGGCAGATGGCTGCCCCTCCCTGAGCCTGGTTCTGCCGGAGGTTTCTTCCTGTTAAAAGGGAGTTTTTCCTTCCCATTGTCGCCAAGTGCTTGCTCATAGGGGGTCGTCTGATTGTTGGGGTTCTCTGTCCAATATTTTAGGGTCTTTACCCCCAACATATAAAGCGCCATGAGGCGACTGTTGTTGTGATTTGGCGCTATATAAATAAAATTGAATTGAATTGAATTGAATTGTCCTTTTCACAGAAAATGACCTGTATGAACACCAGCTCATTATCCTCTTGAAGCTCTTCGGGGGTGTCTGGGAGTTTGCTCTACAAGTCTGCATGTGTTTTGGGGACTTGGAGAAAGCATTTGACTGTCCCTTAAGGTGTTCTGTGGGGGGGTCCTTCAGGAGTATGGGGTATCTGCCCTGTTGTTGCAGGCTGTTCAGTCCCTGTACAACCACAGCGAGAGCTTGGTTCACATTAGCAGCAATAAGTCAGACTCATTCCTGGTGAGGGTTGGACTCCACCAGGGCTGCCCTTTGTCACTGATTCTGTTCATTTACTGTTATATGAATATTAATAGAGCAACTCTAATGTCCTTCTTAAAATCTGTAATATACTTTCAAACAAGTACTGCTGGAAAGAAAATACCCAGACTGCACCGAGTGAAGCCTGTTTGCTGCTGTGGTAGAATGGAATCTGTTCACACTGGGACATGATTGGTAGATTCCTTTATTAAAGAAGAAGAAACCTTCTGTTCTCCCAGTAAATAAAGTTCAGTTTGACTGACTCAGAACATCTTCATTGTCTTTATCGAAGCCAAAGAGGAAGCAAACATGTGGAGCGACATCTGGACGGGAGGCTGGGGACGAGGCGGGACGGGCCGCAGTGGGCTCTGTGACAAATCAGGTCTTAATTTGGAAAAACGAAGGCACTTAGTGCGATCGCTGGAGCGCAGCACAGACACTATCAGCTGTGTCGAACGACGCATTTTACCACAGTCTGTTTTATGTATTTTCTTCCACTTCTTCTGCTCCTGTCTCTTGATTTCTTTTCCTCCCTCTGTTCTTATCCAGCAGATATGTATCGTGTGGGTGACGGATGCTCTTATTCTTTCTTCCACGACTACAGATTTAGCTGATACTGGCACCTTTAAACACAGGCCCTTATCACAGCGATAACACCGCTCTGAGAGCAGCGAGCTGCGCTTTGAATGTACAAAAAGATCGAGGGAGAGACGGATTACACCTACACAAACAAGAAATTATAGCCACGCTGGATGACAAAACTGTGGAAGTATTTTTCTTCTTTTCCTTTCTTGTCCTTTGTAGAAAATGTCACCTTTTAAACAGCACAGAGATGTTTACCTGTCCTCAAGCAAAGGCAGCGCCGAGCAGAAAGCTGGCCTTGATGTCTGCAGTCAGAGCAGAAAAAAATGAAGCAGGCAGGAAGATGAAAAAGAACAAAGGAGGAGAAAATGAAAGAAGAGCATTGCTGTTCCACACATTTATCCACTCAGCTAATAGCAATAAGTGCAGCCTCAGCCCCCGCGAGCCTCCAAACTTTCTTGTTTCCCGTGAATAATGATGGTGGTCAGTGGCGTGTGTCTGCGATGGAGAGGGGGAGGCACTGGATCTGTGGCATCCACACACTCACAGCTTTGATCAATGACCAGATGGAGAAGGAAAAACATGCAGAGCAGACCGATTCTCACACTCACACACACGTACGGAGGATTTTTCCTCTTTTCAGTCGTTATCAGAAAGCAAAGCGTGCAGCTTCCAATAAATAACCTGAATGTGTGGATTAAAAATGCAGCCGGAGGTGGTTCTGGATTTATTCTTCCAATTATTTAAAGCGCACCAAATCACACCTGAAATACCAAGCGAGTGAATTCAACATCACTGTCCTCCTCAGTGTTGTATAAGCCGCTGCACACGCTAAATGTGTAGCCTCAGCGATTAGACGAGTTGTGATGAAACGTGGTTCATGTTCCCCTCAGGATGAACTGAGAGAAGTTTGGGGATCTTCTTTCCATTTAGCGCCATCATCAGGTTATCTTTGTGATCAGAAAGACTTCCCGTTAGCCTCGGCTCTACTGCTTTAATGCTAACTGGCAAATGTTAGCATTCTCGCATGCTAAACTCAAGCTAACATCCTGCCTGCTCAGCATCGGCACGTTTGACTGTGATTTATCTAACTCGGCACGACCGCACTGGCCTGGTTACACGACAGTAAAGCATTTTCAAGCAGTCAAACCAGGTCGTTCCATGTGACTCGTCTAAAAGCAGGAGAACACGTGAGCGGATTCTACCGAAGCCCAAACCAACGTTCGGTGTGAGTTTAAGAGCCGTGTGAGCCTGTTAATCACGTTCTTTAGTAATGAAATCGTGCTGTAAGTGCAGCTGAAACGTGGCTCGTTGCTCCGGGCGTAACATCCCAGCCAGAATGTCAGATCAGTTTGCAGAGCTAACGTTAGCAGGCTGTGCTGAGTCTGCATTGAGCCGTTATCGGTCAGTTTGCTCGAACCGCTGACATGCATCAAAGTGCTGCAGAGCGACGCTGGTTACCACGGGTGGCACTGCCTGACTTTCCACCTTGTTTACAACTTTCTGTCACAGGGAGATGGCTGCATCTTAGACGCAGCTGTTAACTGGCTAAAATATGGATATATACTTTAACTCGCTGCTGTTTCTGGTGTTATTGAGGGGAGCAGTGTTGATGTACAAGTACTCTTTTTTTTTTCTACTGTGGTAACAAAATGCATTCATCTGCTACGGGTACAGGTTTTTCCACAAAGTGTATTGGGTGCTGCCCCTCTGCAGGCTTCCAGATGGTGGCCAATGACAGGAAAGTGGGTTTTTAGGAGGAGGGGCCTTGAAGAGAAAGAAGCTAAAACAGCTCGTTTCAGACGGAGGATGAGCTGAGGGGCTGCACCAAGGCCCGGGATAAAGAAGGATTATTTTGAACTGTGAATAATGCAAATCTGCTCTGGTAGATATAAATATGATAATATGACTACAGGTGTGTGAGGATCACTGTTCTGGTCCTCTAAATGCCCACCATGGCATCAGGAACCCTTCTTGGGTTCCGGTTGGGTTTTGTTTTATCCACATGCTGATTAGAAACATTTCAAATTAAGTTTTGGTATTACAGTTTCCCTGTTAAGGGCTTTTCCATTTGGGTATTCCAGATAGTTGACATCTGTGACCTGTTGGACGTTCCATTTGGGTGGCTGTGACTCAGGAGGTAGAGCAGGTTGTTTAGGAAGGTTGGTGGTTTGATCCTGGGCTGCTCCAGTCTGCATGCCAAAGTATCCTTGGGCAAGATACTGAACCACGAGTTGCTTCTGTTGCATTCATCATGTGAATGTGTGTGAATGTTAGGTAGAAAGCACTTAGGCATAGAAAAAAGTGCTTGTATGAATGTGTATGAATGGGTGAATGAGGCTTGTAGTATAAAGCGCTTTGACTGCTCAAAGCAGAGTAGAAAAGCACTGTATAAGAACCAGTCCATTAAAAGCTCGATGACTTTCAAACCACCATTTTCTGTCCACAACAGGCAAAAAGCTGTCCATGACCTGCTTGACAGATGCTCTTAGAAATAATCTGGTTTTATGGAGCTGCTAAAAAGTCTGATATTTTTCTCAGGAGTTGGTGGAGACCAAAACCAGAGCTAAAAATACAGGAACTATTAGACTTGGGGCAGTCTGGGTTTTGTAGTTGCAGTTTTTGTGAAAAAACAAAACAGTTTTTGCAGATTTAAAGCTGTTAACAATACCCACAAAACAAGAAAATAAACTTTGACCCTATTTTTGCCAGCAGAAATCTGTCTCTGACCTCTGCAGCTCACTGTGGGTCGCAGCGCTGGCCTTCAGACTGAGAATCTGGGCCTGGCGCTCCACGTGAAGACAGGTGACCTCCTGAGGATCGCGGCCTGTCTCATTAACACCTGACTGATTCCACCGGCCTCGAGCTCGGAGCGCCACAGAGACAGAAGCACACTCAGCAGTGATTACAGCTCCCCGTCTCCCCTCCAGGCTCGGCAGCACTACATCCTCTCATGCCTTCTGCATTTTATGTCGTGTTTCAATAGATGTAATTTATTCAGGTTATTTTTAGGTGCTCCCACAGTACATATCACACCAGGGAGTGAAAATGCTCTGTGGGTAATGTCACACATCCTCACTCCTTTTTCACACACACACACACACACACACACACACACACACACACACACACCCTACATTACTTTACAGATGCACAGTCTCCAGGGCTGTCCTGTATACCGTGTTATTCAAAGCTTCATCCGGAGGCTGCTCTGCATGAGTCAGGAGGACACTTTTCTATCAGATTTAATTAAAAACTTTACATTTTAAAGATCCTGACACAACTTGCGTGACAAATTAATAAAGACACAAGTTTAAGACACCGGCTGTGCTGTTCAGCTAGATTTACATTAACAGCGATCACTCAGACACTTGGATAAAGATGCTTCTTATTTTTAAACCATTTCCCAGCGTCGTCCAGTTTTTCCGTCTCTCTCAGGGAATCTCTTATCTGCACAACCTTTAAACTTTATTATGAATCATTTTAATACAAGCATTTTGTTTAATGATACCCAGGTTGCCACATCATCTGTAAAACCGTCCCCACACATCATTTCAACCCATCTGTCACCACAACCTGGCAACCCGATGCAGTCCCTGCACTACAGACAGGATGAAAGACGGACGCAGCCACGGCGTCGAGCTGAGCATTTTCGCCATCGCTATCTTGGTGTTTTGAAATCAGACGTGACGAGCTGGTCATTAAGAAGAATTCAGGTTTAAGGTACTTGTGCCTTGGCATCACTTTTATGTCCATCTACGCTCATGCAAAGCACTGAGGCACACGAGGCATATGACTGTATTTTTCGTGATTCTTCTGTTTCTTTTCTTCCTTGAGATTTTCATGCGTAACTAGACCTACAGTTTTGAGAGAACCCGCATAAAGGTTTTATCAGGACATGAGGCCTAATCAGGAATAGTGTGATGTGACTCCTGGTAGCAGTTTGTCATACAGTATGTGTGAAATTCGTGTGTCCAAAAACCCGGCTGAAACCAATGGGAAAGTGTTTGAAAGAGTGAAAATCCCAGCCTGCTTTGACTGAACAGGCTTTCTGATGTCATCTGTGGGGTTTTTTTACATTTCATAAATGAGTTTTCAGACTCATCCACCGAGTGTCAGCCTGAAGATGATTCTGGAAAAAAAAAGAAAGAGATTTCTCATTGTTTCATGCCCGGACCTTTTGCTGTATATGCACGAAATATACATCAAAGCGTAGACATTTTTGTCCTCTTTCATCCAGTGTTACTCTCACTGTGATGGGACCTTCAGATTTCACACAGAGCGCCCCTGAGCGTAGTGTGCTCTGACCGCCTCCCCCATTTTGAAACTGATCCCAAATTTCAGCTGAAGTTTATTTTGAAAGGCCCCGTGGTTTGGCCTTTTCTTCAGCTGCTGATGGGTCCTGTTAGCTCCTTTTAGGCACCCAGTGCTTCCAGTGCCTGATCAGAGCTATCAAAGGGCGGTGGGCTCACTGGCACACTCAGAATTTCTTCAGAAACTGTCTACGCTCTGCACCAGCATCTTGCTAAATTAGCATCAAGACAAAGTTGAGAATGAGACTTTAAAACACACCAAAATAAATGTGTGTTATAAACCCTCCTTTCTGCTCTTTTGCCACTCTAATGGGACCATAATTTTCAAAATGAACATCATGTTTTATTCAGTAAGATCTGAAACCAGTGACTGAGACCATAAACTCATCAGGAAAGTGAGCAGCAGGCTCATTTTCTCAGGCTTCTGTACAATCAGCCTTTGAAATGCAGGTTTGCTTCTCTTTGTGTTGCTTTCATCTTTTTTATTGGTTTGCACCTCTTTGTGGTCCATCTGAGACTCTTGTTAATTGAGTGTCTTTCCAGGTGTTGCATCTATTTGTTCATTTTCTTCGTCTTATTGTTGGTTTGCATCTTTGTGGTCCCACAGCTCTTTTGAGCTGTTTTTGAATCATTTTACAGGAAAGACTTGAAGTCAAGGAGGCTCTATGCTTCACTTTTGCATCAGTGTTGTGTCCACTGTATTTTCGGTGTCGAGCTTCCTCTTAAATTACCATTACATCCAAACATTGTCACTTCATAGCTCGCACGCATGTGATTCAGTCGTTGCTGTGGTTAATGAGGTCAGTGGCGCTGCGTGGGGTCACCAACAGAGCTGCACGCTGAAGTGTTTCCACGCTTTCAGGGTCATCTTTCAGTCTGGTTCTTGGTTCAAACTTTGTGACGTTCCTGTGAGAGAAAGCTGCTTCACGGAGACTTTCGTGACTGCTTGGTGAAACACGCCTGACAGCGGCATAAATCATTTGATTGACACCTGATGCAAATAATTATTGGGTGCTGGAGGGAAGTGGGACGTCTGTTTGTGCAATTAGTGCAGGATTACTGAGTGTAGTTGTTAATGTAGCATCCATCCATGTTTACACACTGTGTATTCTCTCAGACGAGCTTTATTACCAACGCCAAACTCAGGTCTTAATCCTTAAAGGAGATCTTGGATCTGCACATTTCAGGCTCCATATTTTTTTAAATTTTGAACTTTTCTAGAGCAGCTTTGCATGATTCACAGCTCAAAATGATCCTCCTTTATCTCATACTGGGCCTCATTGCAGCCCGTTTTAGCTCCTCCCCCTTTAAGATAACTCTTTTCCTGACTGGCTGCTCCTCACAGGAGTGGGTGGGGCTTATGTGTGGTGAGATGACCATATTAGGGACATCCCATCTCTGTGATATCACACTGAGCCAAGAGTAGAAAAAACTGTGTGAAATCAAGTGTGTGGAGCTGGGATGGGAAAAGACATTTCAGGGGGAAAGAGGAAGCCAGTGAAGGGCCACGCACTGGGTATCTCAATCGAAAATTAGCGGCTGCAATGAAAATATTTTTTTAGAAAATCACCTAAATTAAATTAGGTCACGTTTTGCCAGTTGTCTGATGTGCATCAATATATAGAACTGTATATTTTTAAAGATTTGTTAAATCTTAATTTGTCAGAACATTCGGTGATGATTTGACATGAAAAGCAAAGTTTAAAATCCTGTCTGGATATTTCCTCCCCTCCCTCCCCACTTTAACACTGATCCATTGATGTAGATGAAGCACGAGCTGAACACATGACGTCCGATTTATCGTATTTAGTGTTTTGAAGGTTTAAGTTGTTCCAGTTATTTTTAGGTTCGGCTCCCACATCACATTTCACAACGCTGAGTTCTCCGTGGGAAACGTCTCACACGAACATGCTTGCTGGTGTTTTTTCAAATGTATAAATGACGACCTTCCTGCAGCCACGTGTCGCCCTCGGTGTGATGAGTGGACTGTTGCTGTGTGTGCGGGTGTGTGTAACAGTGGTTGTCATGATTGCTGCTGACATCTACCGAGTTATGTTGTTTCACAGAAGCCCAGAGTATTTCCTCATTCTGACCATCAGTGTGTCTGACAGCTCTCTGCTTGATTTTATTATCCTCCCCCCATCCTCGCTCAGGTCATCAGTCCCTCTGGTTTGTGTGTGTGTGTGTGTGTGTGTGTGTGTGTGTGTGTGTGTGTGTGTGTGTGTTTTCTGGTTGCAGTGCAGTGTTTAGGAATTTTCCACCTCCCATCACCTCCTTCCTGTCTAGTTGCTATTTCCGACCTTTTAATCCCCTCTGCCACCTCTCACTTCCTCCCTTCCAATTTCACAGTGTCAACAGCAGCCGCGTGTGGTTGCGATACACAAACGCTCGCTGGATGTTGTCAAAGGTAAAATGCAGTCGTCGACAGACGTGCAGTGAGTTTCTAGATTTTGAATTTCATGTAAGTCTGCACACTGAGGTCTGAGTGTGTTTGGCAGGTGTTATCCTGTTGTGGTTCAGGTTGAAATGTCTGCACAGGTTGGATTGGGTTTGTGGTGCTGTTGAACATGAGTCCTTCCTCTTTAAAGAGCTGCGTTACTGTGAGTTGGATGTGTCATTATGACGGCCACGAGTGGACCGAAAGGTTTAAGAATGATTTAAACTCAGATTTCTCCTCCGTATATTTTTGGATTGACCTCAACAGATTAACCCTTTAAGCTCTTAAAGACTGCCAGCTTCCTGCTTGGAGTTAGTTTTACATCTTTCACCTATTTGGCATACCCAAATGGAACTCTTAAAACAAGATGCAAGACCTGTAAGGCCAAAAGGCATGTAAGGGAGTTGATTAGAAAGGTAACGTCCTCTAACCACCATGTAGTGTAACCTGTAACTGTTCCCCTAAGTTGTTGTTCTGCAACCTGGTGGATGGACAAAAAAAAAGCTTCATGTCACAGTCTTCACTTGGGCATGCAGTAGTGCTGTTTTAACTTGAATTTTGATGGTCTTGATTCAGTTTTGTTGTCTTAAAACACATCCCAGAACTTTACAGCTGATAGATGCTGGAGGAAAAGACTTGGAAAGACATGGATCCACTACAGGGATCCAGTGGATCCAATAGGTCCCAAAGAAAAAGGTTCACATCTAGTTTCTCATTTAGGCGTCTTGATGGTGGAGAAAACTTCTTTTAGTCTGAATGTTAATGGTCTTGATTCGTAAAACATCCCACACCCAGTGATGGCTGCAGAAATATTTTTGCTCTGTGTTTGAAGCTGGGTGGAAAGACATGGATCCACTGCCAGGACAAAGTTCTTCACTTGGGCCGCCTGTGACCTGTTCAGCCTTAGGTTCCTATCTAGCCCTCTATATGAAGGGTTGTCCTGTTTGGCAGTATTAAAACAGAAGAGCTGTAAGGCCAGATTCATGCCTGTTTGGCATGTGGCTAAGGTGCAGCCTAACCCTGAGAGGTTCCTTTGCAGTTTTTTGGATGCTGAGGTTAACCAAAATCTTCTATTGGTTTGAAAAGTATCCGGTGGATCCCAAAGAAAAGCTTCATGTCTAGTTTTTTATTTTGTTGTGTTAATGTAGGTATGGGGAAATAACGAAGACTTATTTTAATTAGAATTTTGTTGGTCTTCATTCAGTTTTGGATCTTAAAACATCCCAGAACTCATTTGGCCGGTAGCCGCGAAGTTACTGGATGGATAAACAAAAGTCTTCCTTTTAACAGCCTGAAAATTATGCATTCTACCTGCACACTATATGTTTGTGTTTGTGTAGTCCACTAGGACGCCTTCACGTCTTCTTCCCTGCACATTTGCATTGGAGTGTTTGATTGGCTCTCTGATTGGCACATCACACTGTGAAGAACGCAGACGACGCTGCAAACAGATGGACGAACTGAACCATCGGGCTCAGAATTAATGAGGCAGGAGCAGCCGAGCCAGCCCTGGCCCTTTAAACATCCTCTTTCTACGGCTGCCGTGGCTCTCGTGTCTTTTTTAATCCCGTCTGCCTCTTTCAGCACCTCTGCTCTGTTGTTTCATAATTACACCCCCCACTACAGACTTGTTGCTATAGTGACAGCAAAGACAGAGTGTCCCTTTAGTCACAGATATTTCATACATAGTGAGACTAACAGACACAGTACATTACTGTATATGTTGGCTGAGTTTCTGTATAATTTATTACCAAAGCAGAGCTGTAATAAATTACCAAAGCAAAACTTATTACCACAAGGACGCGACATTTTCTTTCAGAAAACCGGCAGTAACAGATTTCTGTTTTTCTTTGTTTCCTCGCTGGTTTAGGAAGAAAAAACATGAGTCTAACAACCCTAAATGAAGCATTCAGCTGAAGGAAACCTTGCAGACTTGTAATAAAAACAACTAGAGTAACATAAATTATTAGCTATTAAATTATCAGGGCTGACAGTCTCTAATGTGCATAAAAGGTGGATGTAGCCACTGAGGTCGGTGAGGTCCTTGCTTTCAGCTTCGTGTTTTCACCGTTACCATCTGGGTGTTTGGAAGCCAGATGTGATGAGTGAGGGGTGGATCTGACAGAAACTGAGGGACACCGCATGCTCATACAGTACCAGTTCCCTGTGTCTCCATGGACCAGTTCAGAGGCTTGGATCTGAGTCAGGGAGGGGTTCAGAAGATGGAAAGACTGCCAACAAAAATAGATGAATGTCACATCAATAGACATGAGATCCATCTGAAAAAGTACGTGCACAGAGTGTAGTTGTTTGCCAGCAGCAGTGCTCAGTGGCTAACACTGCTGCCTCACAGGAACAGGATCTCGGGTTCAAACCCATGTGCTTGTGCAGGTTTTCTCAGGGAGCCATAAAAACAAAAAAAAAACACAAACGTTCATACTAACAGTGATCAAAAACTATTTACATTTTTTTCCCCCAAAAGTCCTCATTTTATTCTTCAGAACATTGGGTTCAGGTGAGTAGCATACCATGTTTTTTTACTTTTTGGTTTCTTGGAGCACTGTTTTCAAAGGCCAAAAATCACTTAATGTGGCAGGGTTAGGGTTAGTGCTGCCTCACTTGACCCAGGACACTCATGCAAAAGAGATTCTGAGTCTCAAGAATTTCACTTGGTTGAGAAAAGGTTCAAAAGTTAATTATTTACCGAGATGAATTCTCAAGGTCTTTCTATCTAACACTGTTTAAGTTCTCAGGTGTGATTTGAACCTTGACCCCTGCTTTCTCCAGTCTAGTCCAGTTGGTCTCTGCGTGTTTCTCCTGGTTTCTCTGCATTCATTGAGCCCTGCACCTGCTGTCATCCAGCGACACTAAAGTACCGTAGGATCTACCGCCGGCACACCACGAGCACCTCAGCTCATTAATGAAAACAAGTCTAATGAACATCGTAATCAGCCTTCACATTCATGCATAATTTGTATGCAAATGTAAACCTGAGAACATGACTTCCTGTCCTCAGTGGAAGCTGCAGCCCCCGACACTGGAGCGATATCAAACTTTCATGGTTAGCTTGTAACATTGTGGAGGAATATTTTATTATTTCTAATATAATTACATTTTTTGTCAGGCTGAATGGGCACTGCTTTTCTTCTGGACTCAGTTTTGTTTCTGTGAATGAACACTGTCATCAAAACGCACAATAATATCATGAGGACCCCTGCTCATTTATGAGCACGAGTCTAATTAAAATTGTAATCAGCCTTCAAAATCATGCATAATTTCCACGCAAATGTGGGATGTAAACCTGAGAACATGACTTCCTGTCCTCAGTGGCACCTCCTGAATATTAGAACGATATTAAAGTTTCATGCTCAGCTTGTTACTTTGTAAAAAATATTTTATTATTAATATGATTATATATTTTTCTGTTTCTCGGACTGTCTCTCAGTCTATCTGACCTTGGACTCTACCTGGTTTTTTAAATTCTCTCTCGACCCTTTTGGACTTCGTTTCCGCTTGGACTAAACTCTGCTTGGACTCTGTCTCGGAGCTACATTTGTCTTCAGCCTTAGTCTGTAATGAAATGTCTTGGTGGCGAGGTGGAGGATGGGCAGAGGAAGCGCGATTTTAGCCTGACTCTGACCCTGTTCGTCCATCCTTTCAGTCTCTTCTGTTTATCCGGAGTCGGTTGCAGTGGTATGAGGGTATCCCAGGCTTCCTTTGTCCCAGAATCCTTCCAGATTAGCTGAATGAGATTTCTAATATCTCCACTAAGATGTGGGTCTGTGCTGGATCTCCTCCCAGCTAGCTGGGCATGGAAAACCTTTAAAGAAAGCACCCTTTAAATCACTTTCTACAAATTTGATAAAAGGACATTGACTCCTTGGTGGAGGACCACAGTGGCTTATTTGGTAGTTTGTTCCATAGCCAGTGGTTTGAACTCCACATTTTGAAGCCTCATTGTTTCTCGAGCCAGGAGTGACCAGATTTAAGATGCAGGCCAACTCTTGCTAGTTGGTTATCAGTCTACATCCACAGACTGTACGGGAGCATCACACAGATACCTGCTAATCAGTGCTCAGTAACATCCAATCAAATCCTAGAATTTCACTGAGCACAAAAACCGGAGCTCAGACTTCTTGGACGGTCTGTTAGTCCA
>VVAS01041467.1:0-12436 GCA_015103295.1 Ptychochromis oligacanthus
GTACATATTGGCAATGATTTAAACCAAAAATTTCAAATTTAGATTCATCACTCCATAAGATCTGTTGCCACTGATTTTCAGTCCAGTTCTTGTGTAATTTTGCATACCTCAACCTTTTCTCCCTGTTTCCCTTCCTTAAGAATGGCTTCTTGACAGCCACCCTTCCACTGAGACTTCCATTTCTGATGAGGCTTCAGTGAACAGTAGATGGATCAACTGAAGGGTCAGATGCATCTCTCAGGTCCTGTGTCAGGTCTTTGCTGGATTCTTTTACTAAGGACATGACTTTCAGATACTGTTCATCTGCTGTAGATAGTTTCTTTTAGGCCTGACACTTCTTCTTTTGTCCTCTACTTGTCTAAGGACACACTGCACACCATGCTGAGATATACGTTATAAGTTTTTGGCTAATAATCACCTTGTTGGTCTACTTTATGTTTGTCAAACTGTGTTATCTTTGGAATTTTTCATAGATTGAACTAAAAAATTGGGAACATTTTGTGTTTTTGCGACAGGCTGCTGGTGACAAAGTGCCTAAAGAAACAATTTAAAATTGGTTCTTTGGTAAGTTGTCTGTCATGTGTAGATACAACACTGGTTCATCCCCTCAGTTTGGTGGCTTTTTATGTTTGAATCATTCATTGGTCAAACAAAAAAACATTCCTCTGAAAACGGTCAGGGACAATGAGTGAAAAAGCAGCCAATGTCCAAGGAAAATCTTTGAAAGACCTCCAAAAAGCCCGGAGAACTGTTGCTCAAGACCACTTTAAAAAATTTTCAAGAAAGGAAGCAAAATCTAAAGAAATGAGGGGTGACTCAAGACTTATGCACAGTACTGCATCTGGTCCCAAAGTAGAACATAATTTAAATGTTGCAGCTACCACAGCGAATAAGGAGTTCTTCTTTACCTGATGTAAGAGGGACCACTACGCTGTCAGAGCTGTTGTATGGATGGCCCAGGGCCTTGACCCAGACACTATACACTGTGCCACACATCAGCCCTGAGACGACACAACTTTTGTCTGTGTCTGAGCCAACACAGGAAATGTTGTGTCCACTTTGGTTGTCAAAGTAGGCGACATAACCTACGGCGAGGTCACTCTGCTGCCAGGACACAGTCGCAGTGGGTTCCCCACATGCCACTCTGGCTTGAATGCTTGTGGGTGGGCAGGGCTCTGAATAAGGTGAAAACAAACACATGTCGATATAAAAACACACACAAACACACATGTTCACAAATCCCTTTCTGATTCAACAACTAACCTGTCATGAGGAGGGAGGTTTCAGAGATCTCACTGTCACAGGCCTGGTTTTGTGCCGTCACAGTGATGTTGTAGGTCTGACTGCACTGAAAACCAGTCAGGATGCAGCTGGTGTCAGTGGTGTTACAGGTCATACTTAACCCTCCGTTTGCCACAGCCTGAACAGAGTATGAGCTGGCACCACTTGCTGCACCCCACTGCACCTGGGCACTGCTCACATTGTAGTGAATGGAGACATTCATAGGAACACAGGGCTCTGATGGGAGGAAACGCCGTAAAATTTTTTTTATTTTTTTTTAAAGTTATTATAAATCAAAAGTTTTTTGAGCTATACTCACGTGTAGTGAGTGTGGCTGGGACACTGGAAGGACCAGGACAGCCAGGATGCATTGCCTCCACAACAACAGAGTATTCCTGTCCACAAACCAGGTTGTTAAGATAACAGTGTGTGCCCATCTCACTGCAGTTGGAGCTGTGTCCATTAGTGGAAGTTGCCTGGACCCTGTAGCCTGTGTTTGCAGCAGAGTTACTCCACCTGACCAGAGCTTTATATGTAGTACAGTTTAGTTCAGCTGACACATTGGTTGGAGGACATGGACCTAGACATAGAGATAGGCGCAATTTAGAAGAATAGACAGTTGAAAATGAAAAACTATTAATTGAAAAACTTCATATTGATCATACGGACTTGTAAATCATCTTATCTTAGTGTCATCAAGAAGAGAATAAGCACATTTCCCAAAAAGTAACTGATTTGTAAAGGTAAACTTAATGAATGTACCGGTGAGCTTCTCTACAGGAGTGCTCCACTCGCTCATGCAAACATTAGTGTGTCCCATCACTGTGAAAGTGTAGAGCTGACCACAGCTCAGGTCCAGGAAGGAGCAGCTGCTCTCGGTGGAGTCATAGGTGGAGTTCACTCCTGAGGCAGATGTGGCCTTAACAGTGTAGTTCTGTTTTGTGTTGCCCTGGTTCCACTCTACTGTGATGACGCTGGAGCTGCAGTTTTGGTCGACAGTTGTGTTCTCAGGTTTACACGGAGCTAAAAATGGTTTTAAAAAAAGACATTTTTATTCAACATATACCAAATTTTGTTTTGGGAAATGTTTTAGACATGAAAGTACTGCACCCACCTGACTGAACCTTGTAGTCAGAGCCAGCAATGACTTGGCAGTGAACGGAAGAGGAGGTGACAACCACCTCGTAGATCTTGCCACACTGCAGATCATGGATGGAGCAGGAGTTGGATGTTGAGTTACAGGAGGCTCTGTGTTCATCTGTGCTGCTGATGGCCCAGGCGGTGTAGTCATCTGAGCCGGGGGTCTGAGACCAACTCACATTCATCACGTTGGTGTTACACTCCAAATCTGCTACAACATCATCTGGCAGGCAGGGAGCTACAGGAGAGAGTTTGATAAGAAACTGACAGCATAGTTACACTACACATACAAAAGCTAAGCTGCCATTGTGAGATTTGCTAAATAACTGACTGCTGATATTGTATGTTGAGCAATAGAAGAAGCAGCAGCAGCAGCAGCTACCTTTGGCCGCTCCCTTGTCACAAGGGGTCACCACAGCAAGTATCTCCACATGTTTGATTTGGCAGTTTTTCCCACCAGATATCATTCCTGACACAACCCCAAAGGGGATTGTGTCCCCAGCTGGACTCAAACCAGCAACATTTCACTTCTCAAGCAAATGTGTAAACCACTACACTATGGAGCTACACAATGGAGTGAAATCTTAAAAGCTGAACTGTCTTGCATCTGCAGCTTTTTTGAATTATTTTTTTTATTTTAAAATTAAGTTGCACCCTAATGTGTTCTCATAAAGAAGAAGTTAAGTTACACTGTCAGGTTTAGAGCCGATATTATCAGCCAATATTATATTGGATAAAGGATCTTAAATATGGAGCTGCCAGGCAGGAGGAAAAGAGGAAGACCTCAGAGGAGGTTCATGGATGTAGTGAAGGAGGACATGCAGAGAGTTCGTGTGACACAGGAGGATGCTAGGGATAGGGTGAGATGGAGGCAGATGATCCGCTGTGGTGACCCCTAAAGGGAGCAGCCGAAAGAAGAAGAAGAAGAAGATTATCAGCCGATATTAGCTTTTTGCTGATCTGTTGGCATTTACAACGGCCGATAAATGAAAATAAAAAAAGGAAAGAAGTGACAGGAGGAACACCGTTCGGCCATGTTATGAGTGTTGACGTTGCACAGCGTGTCCACCAGAGGACACCCTGCAACTTCCCTGTTGACAACAGATGTTTGGCGCCACAAACACAACGACCAGCTGATCCGAGAAGAGCGTAAATGAGGGAATAAATAACTATACATAACAAATGATATATCGGCCGATTTATCAGAATGTTTTTTTTCACCAAAAATCGGTATCGGTCTTAAAAATCCTATATTGGTCGGGTTCTAATCACGTTCTACAGTGATCTGTCCATCCCAGAAAAGGGCTTGGGTCAGTTTAGACCCACCTTTTCTGTTTGGCTTTCGATCCAGTGTGAGACGTTGGTTTTATTTTATTTTATTTTTGATTTTATTGTTTTTACTTATGCATTTATTTGTGTATTGTACTTTATTCATGTTTTTTTATTTTGTCTTGTACTTTTATTTTATATTTATTTTGTTTTATTTTATTCTAATGTATTTTATTCCTGTGTTCAGCACTTTGGTCAGTGGTTGCTATTCTTAAAGTACTTTATAAATAAAGTTCGCTTGGCTTGGCCTGGCTTAAGCTCCCAGCACAGTTAAATAGGTACAATTCTGAATTGTACACAGGCCACTTATTATATGAGTGAAACGGCAAAGTTCGGTGGTTCTCAAAATGTTGTGGGGCATGGGGCGACAGCAGGAGGGTCTTGGGCGACCAGGGGAAAAATATTTAGTGAAACTATGTTGAATGGATATGATTTATGTTGAGAAAATGAACAAAAGCTTGCTTAATGTAGCCAACTGGAAGCTATGATCTTTGTTGCTCAAAGACTTTAAGACCCTTCTTGGTCTTGGACTGGACTGAGATCAGTATTAAACAGGGTGGAAACAGGCTACATGTCTGATGACCTATATCAAGTTGTTTAAAGTTAAACCAGACTTGCTATTGTAGTATAAACTTGTTCTATCTTACCCGAGTCAAAATGAATGTCAGTGTGTTTGCTGCTGTTGCAGCTTTCTGTGGAGGCCACCAGTGTAGCAGAGTACGAGCGGCCACAGTGAAGTTTCACAGCGCAGGTGGTGTCATTGGAGGAGCAGGATGCTACGTGGCCGTGCTTCCCTGTCACCTCAACAGTATAGAAACCTGCCCCTCTGCTTTCATCCCAGGAGAAATTCCCATTGTTTGTCCCACAGTCCACACGAACAGTTAAGTTTGTGGGCTGACAGGGGGCTGAAAGAAAAGGAAAGCTGATGGGTTATGTCTGTTTGATGAAGAACTCTTGCTCCTGTTGCTATGGAAACACACCATACCTGTACTTATTTCTATGGGGGGACTGTAGCTGCTGCGGCAGTTTCCATCCTGGGCTGCAATGCGGAAAGCATACCTTTGTCCACACAGCAGGTTAGACAAAGTGTGTGAGGCGTTAGAGGTTATGTTGGCTGAATGAGGGAGTGCACCGCCTGTCTGCCCATACTCTAAAACATATGTGGCTCCAGTCACTGGACTCCATGTGAGGGTCAGTGTGTTGCTATCACAGCTGACGTGACCCGTCAAATTAGTAGGTGGACACAGAGCTAGAGTGACACGAAGCAAGCACATTTACAAGGATTAATGTCTCAGTATTTCTGACACAACCTGTTATTAAATCCACCTACAGACCCCAAAATCTGCTCATTCCAGTTTCCTCTCACCTGTTCTCAGGTGCACTGCTGAGCTGGGTTCACTCCAGCAGCCCCTGTCCACAGTGACAACAGTGACAGTGTAGGTTTCCCCACAGTGGAGGTCAGTGAAATTGCATGAGTTTGGATAGGTTGAGCTGCAGGTATGAGTGTGTCCATCATCTGCAGCTGCTGTTGCTATGTACATGTCAGCTCCCATTACATGAGACCAAGAGACAGTGCTGCCCTCACAAGCTGGAGACATGGTGACGTTACCAGGAGCGCAAAGACCTGCAGAGAAGGGAGGAACAAGCGTTTCATGTTATCTTTCTGAAATGTAGGGATAGTTCTCCTCATGGAGAGTATTTAATTTCAACTACCTGCTTTAAAGCTGTAAGCCGCACTTGGGTTTCCTGTGCATGTCTGAGAGTATGGTGTGACCGTAATGCTATAGGTTTCACCACAGTGGATGTCAAGGACTTGACAGCTGGTAGAGTCGGTGTGGCAGTGGTGAGTGTGTCCATCCTGTGCCGTCGCTGTCACATTGTATCCTATAGCACTGGGGCTTCCCACCCATGTCACCAGGGCTGAATGATTGAAACACAGTAAAGTGGCGCTCACATTCTCTGGGGCGCACGGGACTTTGGAGAGAAAAGAGGAAAAAAAAGGTGAATATAAGCACTAGCTGACATTTGTCAGCTTCAGCAGTAATTCAGACAGACAGGAATAGTTCAACATTCAGGCGGAAAACAGATTAGAAGACTGATACCACTATCATGTTTTCCCTAAATATTTAGAAAGATTTGAAACAGGTAGAAACAAATGGAATGATATAGAACTGTACAAGTCTTTCCGACCCCTGAAAGGGCTTTACACTACAAGTCGCATTCACTTAGTGCTTTTTCTTATTCTCTCAAACCTATGTACACACTAATGAGGGGGAAATTTGGCTTTCGGTGTCTTGTTTAATAACACTTTAACATGCAGTGAAGGAGATGTAGGTCTAACCATCAATCTTCCAATCACTGGACAACCCCCCATGAAACTGGCCTGGTTCTGTACAAAGGCAAAAAACTTCACTCACAAGTACCTCTACGTCTCACTAATCAACATGTTATGTCTGACCAGTTTAAGTCACACTAAAGTGAGGGTGGAGAACTTCTGTAGCAGATTATTTGGGCTGAAGTTATTGTGTGGTTTTTTACAAAATTTAGTGAGGGTTGCCTGGCCAGCTGTTTCCCCCTATTATGCTAAGTTAATCTAATAGTGCTATACTGGACAGATATAAGAGTGGTATCTCCTCATCTCATTCTCAGAAAGAAATAATTGTCTTTTATTTACCTGTTTCTAAGGATTCCCTTACACTTAGGCTGCTGTTGCACTGCTCCCCCTGAGCCTGGACAGTTATATTCAAAGCCAAGCCACAGGGAAGATGTTGTAACACACAGCTGGTATCCGTAGTGTGGCAGCCATCCTGATGCCCTTCTCCTTCTACCTGAGCGAGAAAGCTGAGGCCTCCCACGGGGTCAGTCCAAGTGAGAACTGCTGTGCTGGTGCCACAGGTATACTGCTTAGAGATGATAACTGGAGAACAGGGGGCTGAAAAGAGAGCAGTACATGGGTTTAGCAGGTGGAGGAAGCAAAATCACACAGATGGATGTCCCATTCGACAGGCGCTCACCTGTGGTAATGTTGGCACTGGTTCCAGGTGCACTGTCACACTGGTTGCCATGTGCAGTCACTGTAGCCGTGTAGGTCTCACTACACTGAAGATCAGTTAGTGTGCATGAAGCTGTGGCTGAGCTGCACAAAACTTTGTGCCCGTTTGAAGCTGTTGCGTTGACTGTGTAACCTGTGACATCAGCCACCGGCATCCATGACAGAAAAGAGGAATTGGTGCCGCAGATCAGAGAGTTATTCTCGATAGAAGGAGAGCAAGGAGCTGTGAGGGAGACAAAAAGAAACAGGGATCGGCAGTGTTTAATAAATGTGTTAGCTGTTTCTAAAGACAATTTTTAAAAGTCTGTTTGCTATGTGCAGCTTTCCTACCTGTCATTAGGACAGCTCTGCTTGCTCCAGTGCTGTTACAGGTGGTATCCTCAGCCATCACGGTGAGGTTGTAAACCTTTCCACACTGCAACTGCTTCAACTGGCAGGAAGTCGTGCTACTCCTACAGGAAGTATAATCATGGGATGTGCCCCCCTGAGCGAGCACAGTGTAGGCCACGGCCCCGGCAGATGCAACCCAGGACACCGTGGCCGTGTCTGAGCCACAGTGCAGGACACTGGTCACGTTAACTGGGACACATGGGCCTGGAGGAACAGCAGGTACAGTGAAGTCACACGATGTGTCCCACATCCAAAAATGGCTTTGAGATTCATGAAATGCACAAATATATGCAAACAGCACCTGTCATTATAGCAGTTCGAATGGGAGCGCTGGTGCAGTGGCTGTTCTGGGACTCTACTGTGATGTTGTACTGAGTGGCACACTGCAGGCCGGCAAAAGAGCAAGTAAGATCTGATGAGGAGCAGGTCTCAGAGAAGCTATCTGGGCCCATCACTTTAGCTGTGTAGTTGGTAGCACCAAGAGAAGCATTCCAGGAGACCAGGAGAAAGTTTGAACCGCAGTCTGTCACTGCTGCTAAGCTCTGAGGGGAGCAGGGTGCTGGAAGTAGATATGACACACTGTAAATCCAAATGCTCAAAGTAATTAAGTAGCGTAAACTAATTTTTCCAAAAATTTTACTCTTTCTCCTTAAACTTTTTATGATTAACTATTCTGCAGAATAAGGGTGTCCCAAAGTATAATTTCTGTTAAGTGGCTGACTGTCCAGTTAAATTATAGCATCCAAAGTGGGCGTGTCGGGGAAGTTCTGGGTTTGCAGTAGATAAATATTGATGTGTGCTAAAATATTATCCAAGCTTTATAATATTAAGTTATCCTTTGTTCGTTCCAGTGTGTTTAGTACCTGTATGTTAAAATAGCAGGGCTGTAACACCATGAATAAAGTGGGTAGCTGGGTTATGAAGTATCTCTGAGGGTAGCATGTGTAAGCATTTGAAGATTGAGGCTCTGCTCATTGTAAGAAAGAAAGCTTGAAGTGAATCACAGCATGCTTTTTAAACAAGCCAGCAGTAATAAATAATAATTATTGGGTGCCAGTTTAGCTCACTTGTTGAGCAGGCGACCATATGCCATACAGCTGAAATGCATGTCTTCCCCCATTCTCTCTCTCTGCCCCTCTTTCCTGTCTGCTCCTCACTGCTGCACTATCGAATAAAGGCAAAAATGCCCAAAAATAAATCAATAAATAAAAAATTAATTATATTTAAGTCAGTAATTGTAGTATTTACTTTGAGAAGGTACTCGTGTCTGCCTAAAGTAATGGAGACACTGGCCATGCATCCATCTGTCCATTTTCTTAACCGCGTATGTAGTTCAGGGTCACAGAGAGGCTGGAGCCTATCCCAGCTATCATAGGGTGAGAGGGAGGCTACACCGTGGACAACTCACCAGTCCATCACAGGGCGAATAAACAGAGACTGACAACCATTCGTACTCACATTCACACCTACAGCCATTTTAGAATCACCAGTTAACCTAACATGCATGCCTTTGGACTGTGGGAGGAAGCCGGAGTACCCAGAGAGAACCCACGCAGGCAGGCACAGGGAGAATGTGCTGATACACTGCTTTTGTGTAATTAAAATTAGATTAAAAGTCATATTACCTACTGTAAATATCTTTGAGTTGACTTAGTAAGCACTTTAATTTAGCTGTACTCGAGTAGTAAATTTAATCAAAATATTTAAATCCTGAAATCATTTGATTAATTGGCAATCAGCAGCCTTAACTGCTTTGAGTTCTGTCATCATCTTTTGGTTTATAGTGCAGTGTATGAAATGAAAGTACTGTTGTGCTTTTACAATCACCATCTTTGTTACCTGTCTGAACAGTCTGTGGAGGGCTATATGGCCCACTGCAGCTGCCAGAGGAGGCTTCCACTGAGACATTATATGTCTGTCCACACTGAAGACCACTCAGAACACAGCTGGCACCATTAGTGCGGCAGGTGACTGAAGTTATACTTCCAGCTAATGGCACAGCAATGACAGTGTAGTTGAGTGGTGCAGCAGAAGAGATCCAGCTGACCGTTAAGTCATTGGTTCCACAGGACAAGTCTGTACTGATGTTCCCTGGAGCGCATGGTACTAAGAGAAACAGAACATAGTGGGAGTTAGTCAAAAAGGCATTTCTCAGTTGATGTGTGCATATTTTATTTCTTATTAAATAAGAAGACACCACTTAAATGTCTGAAGAAAGCCATAGCCATCAAGTGTATTAAACCCAGGGAAATAACTGATAAAAAAAGCACCTAGTAAGCGTGAAGGGGGAGATGTTGGGGTGGGGTGCCTTGTTTGTGTTTAGTTTCTGTCTTTATTGCAAAAACATTTAAACAAGGACTGTATGATGATGTTGAAAAGAGCCAGGTCAGCTGTTTCCTCTTTTTTAAGATAAAAGTTTTATAACTATGTAACCATCAGCCTACTTTATGTTTGATTGGTAAATGGACTGGCACTCACAGCACTTTCTTCTACAAGCCTCATTCACCCAATCACTCACACACTCAACATTCACACGGACCCGTCACAAGATGAGGGCTGCATTGGGGGCAACTCGCAGTTCAGTATCTTACCCAAGCATTCTTCACTTGCACACTAGAGGAGCTGGGGATCAAACCACAAACCTTCCGATTGGTAGGTGACCTGCTCTACCTCCTGAGCAACAGGTGTGGGTGTAACAATTCTCAACAGGAAATCAAAACAGCCAATTCAAAGTGTCAAACTGTTCCTTAGTTTCTTAGTTTGTCATAGTGTGTCTAACACTTTAAAGACAGAATAAAAACTGAAAAAGGCTCCTTGTATAAGCACAAGATTTGTTATGTTATAAATTCACCAGCTCCACTCATCAAACTAACTGAGGCTGGTGAAAGCTTACAGTCTCATCACCTTTATCCACTCAGATCAGCTGATGTAAGGCCAAATTTCTTTTGCAGTAAGTCATAAGTGAAAAACATCAGTTTACAAAAGAAATCTCAAGTCCAGTTGGATTCCAAGTGTTGCTTATTTAAGAAAATATTGGTGAGCATGTTGTAGGAATCACTGCTATAAAGAACTGATCCACATAGGAGATGGTTGCTCCGCATATAATACTGATAGGCTTCCCCCCACCTTACCAGAAAGTCAGTACCTTGGTCTTGCCTGAAGGGGGCACTGTAGTTGCTGACACAGGTGCCATCAGTGGCAGCAACAAGAATTTCATATGTTTGTCCACAGAGCAGGTTGCTCAGTGTGCAGTTGGGGTTGGAGCTGTTGCAGGTGAAGGTCTGTCCATCACTGGTGGCTTCTACTGCATAGCTCACTGCGTTTGGTGACGGGTCCCAGAACACGTGAGCAGCTCCAGCACTACAGATCAGCTGGCTGGACACATTAGATGGAGCACATGGCTCTGGAGATGGAATGAAATAAAACATTAGTTGCTGTCAGGGAGACTTTTTTAAATACACTGTGCTCTTCCAGATCTCCTAATTAAGGTACTGATTACTGACAACAGTGGTCTTATCAGAGTTGTGTTACCTGTGTTCAGAGAGACAGTGTGGTTCTGTTGAGTTGTACAGTTGTCATCAGATCCTGAAACACCAACTGTGTAAACTTCCCCACACTGGAGCCCAGTAAGGCTGCAGGAGGTTTTATTGGTTGTGCACTCAGACCTGTGACCTCTGCTGCTCACAGCAACAGCGGTGTAGTATTTGGCACCGTCACTGGCGACCCATGACACAGGAACAGGATGTGTAGCACATGTGCGTGTAACTGTGACATTGGTGGGAGGACACGGCACTAAAAGGAAACGAAAAAGAAGCACATGTTGGAGGATTTATTTAATGAAGCCTTGCAGCCGTATCTACCTCCATAATCATGATAAATCTGTGGGCCTCACATGTGTCCACCGTGACCTCTGTGCTCGGCAGACTGTTGCACATCCCGGTGACAGAGAAGACCGTCACTACGTAGGAGCTTCCACACTCTAGTCCTCCTGTGCTGCACTGGGTCTCTGTGGAGTTACAGTGCAGAGGCTGGGACGTTCCTCTGGATATCATGGTGGTGTAGTTCTCTGCAGCAGTGGAGATGCTCCAGGTGACTGTCAGCTCGCCGGTTGTGCAGTCCACACTGGCCCTCACATCCTCAGGACCACATGGTACTGAAAGAAGATACAAGACATCATATGTCACTCAAAATTGATAGAACCAGTATACCTTTGTGTGAGGAACCTCCACTCACTTCTTTAGGTTTAAAGCAGTATATTAATTGCGTCATATCAGAGTTTAGTTATTATTTCATATCCAATTCCACTAAAGTTTGAATCCAGTTTATTCAATTCATCTGGTTTATTTAGAATATTTTCATTCAACTCTTTTCTATTTTCAGTCTGTTTTTTGTTGTTTTGATTTGTAATCATTTTTTCAGCAAGGACAAGGATGGTGCTCTTGTGAACACGTTTAATTGAAGCTGTAATACCTGAGTCCATGCTAACCGCCGCTGAGGTCGATGGACAGTGTTCGTCATTGTAGGTGACAGAGACGTTGTATTTCTTTCCACAAGGCAGAGAAGTTATTGTACAATTGTTCACTGTGTTGCTGGTGCAGTTTAGCTGAGCCCCGCTCTGATCCTCTATAGACGCTGTGTAGAGGCCTGTGGGCTGATGGTCCTGCCAGACTATCACAGCACGATTGGCATCACAGTCTCTGAACGCCTCAATGTTGGTTGGAGGACAAGGTGCTGAAGAGTAGAAAGAAGATTCAGCTGATAGTAACTTTGGCAATTCACTGCTTTTAACAGGAAGTGTCTTTTTGCATCATGAATTATCTGAGTTTTCATCATAGACTTTATATTAAAAAATGGACGTGGCCATCCCAGGATCACCCATTAGTTTGTGAAGTCCTTTTCTTAAAGCTCGTCTTGAGCATGTTGCCTGGCGCCTTCTTAGCTTGTTGCAACTGAATGTGACGAATGGGGGTGAATCTGACTGAGAACCCAAGGGACATTATAGAATTTTTAAGACCAATACCGATACCGATATTTGGTGATTTAAAATCCAATATTTTTTTTCTTTCAGACACACGAAACATAAGCAGATTTCCCTATGTGTAGTTATTTACGAGTCCTTACTAAGATAATATAAGGTAATATTCCCTAAATCATATCCTGCTTTATTTTACTCCACTATAACTTTCTAAATGAACATTATGTTGCATTAATAAAGACTTAAAAGTAGTGATTCGGACCATAAAC
>VVAS01041521.1:1291-12687 GCA_015103295.1 Ptychochromis oligacanthus
TCAGCTTACTGCGTGGGGACTTGGGATACCCCTAAAAGGGAAAAACCAACCCTTTTTTTTTTTTTTTTTTCAGTGTGAATCTGCATTTAGGTAACATATGTTAGACTAATTATTTAAGGCCATGGGGAAAACCACATGCCAGTTTCCTGCTATGAATGATGTTTCCCCTCAGATGGTCTCTGAATCTGTTTGAGATTTTCAAGAAGCTAGCTGTAATTTTGACTCTCCTGCACTTATGTGCTTCAAGTTACTTCAAGTAAATCCCCTGCAGTTTGCTGTTTAGATGACATATTGCAAAAGCCATTTTCACATCTGGTGTAGTGCTCAAGCGAACCCCCTCACACCACTGACAACCCCCAGACACACACACACACACACACAACAGACACACACTTTCCTTTACTTTACTTGCAGCCCATTTCTTCCCTCCCTCTCTTTCTGTTTTATAAAATACATTCTTTAAAGACAAAAGGAAACAAAGTATTGTAGTCTGTAATACATTTAATAGAGTTTTTGGTGCTGCAATGGAATGTTAACATGCAAGAAAATAGCAAGAGACATCACCCTTGTGCAATAAAATTGTTGCTGAAATCTACATCAGAGTTCAGATTGTCAGTCAAGAAATGAACTAGTAGAAGTGGGGCATTCTGAGCTTTGATTACTGTCAGACACAACAATGGTCATTATATCCTGAGTAGCCATTCGTTGTGGAAAATAGCTTGCACTGTACGGCTCTTCAAGCACGAGAGACAAGAGTATTCTCCATGACTCTCCGCGACACTGATTTTTGTTTCTGGTCCCTCCTAACCTATCACCTCACTTTGCAATGGTTGGTTTCTCATCCACATTACTGCAGGACAAACATCACATAATGTGAGTCGGTGACCATCTAGGAATGGTAGTAATGTTAGGTGTTTTTAGTCACTTTTACAACATTATTTATAAAGTTTTATTTGTGTTACCATTCACTATTGGCGCAGAACATTTGGGAGATGGCTTCTTATTATTATTTTTCTCCTTCTTTCGGCTCCTCCCTCGAGGTGTGGCCACAGTGGATCATCTGCCTCCATCTAACCCTATCCCTAGCATCCTCCATTGTCACACCAGCTCTTTGCATGTCCTCCTTCCCTACATGAATCTTCTCTGTGGTCTTCCTGTTTTCCGCCTGCCTGGCAGTTCCATATTCAACATCCTAAAATTTAGGACTTGGCTTCTATAAGTTAAATTGCTGGTTGCTAATTTTCAAATTTTGTGGCATTAGACCACTGGAGAAAAGAGATAACAAGAAGATGTCGTAATTAAAGCACAGCAGTCAAAAAAAGAAAAAGAAAAAGAAAAAAAAGCGAATGTGATTGAAATATGACAAGTTTGCATGTTAATTAGGATTTAATTAAGGAAAGCTATCTTTATCAGTCCACACAGAAGCTGCATTCTTCTCCTCACCAAAATCATTTAGTTACCGGGTTTGTTTACACTGTAAATTAACATTATCTTTACGCTATGTGTGAGTTAAGAAGGTGGTCACACATGCATGCTCATATTGTATAGTGCAAGTGCATTTCTTTTGGAAATGGAACCTTCCAAAAGATGGACATTTAAACAGCAAAATGATGTTCTCCCCTGTCAAACGCACACAGTATGGCTTCCTCTGTCCCTTACTTTCCTTTCCTTTTCTTTCCTGTGTGGAATTTGACAGTAAAATTAGCTTAAGTGTGACTAGATGGCTTCAGCTGCAGAAAAACACACATTTCAACACTTGAAGTGGCAGGAACAGCACGGAGGACAGAAGCGGGAGCCGGTGGGAGAGACGGAGGAGGAGAACAGGCAGCAAAGGAAGAGTGGTTGTTCAGGATTCTGAGCAGCTTGCCTGACTTAATGTCCATTTGACCAAAATGGTCAATAAAGGCCTTGCTAAATATAAATATTATAAAAAGCTACTTTCGGCTGCTCCCATATTCACAAGGGATGGCCACAGCGGGGAGCTCCACAAGTTTGATTTAGCAGATTTTTATGCCGGATGCCCTTCCTGCCACAACCCCAAAGGGCTTTGTGTTTCCTTCTGGGATCAAACCAGAGATCTTTCATTTGTGAGGCAAATGTGTAAGCCGCTACACTTTTAATATAATTAAAAAATATGTTTTTGTTAACAGCTTTCAACTTGACAGGTATTGTCAAAAATCTAAATAGTTTTCAAGTGTTTGTGGTGCATTTTTTGTGGAAAATTTCCAGATTCATGGCTTAAGTGGTCTTTTGAATCCAAAATAGGCCGGTGGGGGGGGGGGCAGAAGAAGAGAAAAGAGAGATTAGCCACAATTTTTAATGCCGCAGTTGCCTGCCTACCAGCAAGTCAACCAGGCAGTCAGCCTGTCAACCACGAAGCCAGTTACCCAGCCAGCAAACAAGCCAACCGGTCCATTTCATTCAGTGGGGCCACTGGCATGGGACCAAGTAATGCCACTAAACAAAGAGCTACTGTCTTGCATCACTTCCCCTCAGAGAGGCCAACCAGGCTGCAGCCTCTTATCACCAGGCACTGGCACTCTAAAGCACACTAAGGCCTCCGCCATACCGAAGTCTTTACTGCTTTCTGTTACAGCCTTCTCCCATTATACTAACCCTGTACCCAAAGGGAGGGTTTTATTTCAGCTTTCAACAGTGTCAACGAAAGGGGCAGCAAATAAAAAGAAAAACAAATTAAACCCATCAAGCAACAGTTTTAACTGAATTTCATGTGGTCCATACATCTTTTTGTACTTGTAAGAATATGACAAGTGGGTATTAAACATTCAGATGAGCGACGATGAATGCACGAGTCAGTTCTCGTCCCGTCACTGGATTCTGACTTTAAGCAGTATTGGTTGTATAATTTAGAACTGAGGGAGAAAAGTTAATGTTTTTCAGATATTTGAAGCGTAAAATGTAGTATTCTGTGGTAGTCTGTTTTTGTTTTGTTTTTTCTTTTCCATTCCTTCCTATTCTATTTCAGACTAATCTGTACTGTGATCCTATTATTTTCTTATTGCAGAAGTTAAGGCGTGAAAGTCTGGAATCTTAATGGGCAGCTTTGCTCCTCTGTCTTGATAAGTATTCTGCCGGTGTAGTTTGATACTTCCTTCCACTCCTCAACCTCTGTGTGTGTGCATGTCTGTGTGTGTGTTTGTCATGGGTGCGTGTCTGTTTTCAACAGGCCCTGTGGCTGCCTAAGGGGGGTGGACATGTGTAAAGGAACAGTTGCATTCCTTTCAGATCCTCCTCTCAAAGGGAAAACACACACACACATTCAAATTTATACAAACTAAGCTTACAAGAAGACAGAAACCCACTCCTTCTCTCCCCTCTTTCGTTCTCTTTTCCCTCTCTTTCTGAACAACAGCAGAGCAAGACGGTCCCCCGAGGTGTCGGAGGGGCCAAAACTGAACCGACCAAACTTGGCTTGCAACCCCGGAGCAGCGACACGCCCACTTGGCGGATGCCTGCAGTGCATTCCTGGTGAGAGCATTGTCAAAGACAAGCACTTCCTCTGGAGAAGGGCCAGCCCCGCCACAATAACATTTTATACATTTATTTGTTGGCTTGAGTCGCAAACAAACAACATTCACACACACACACATACATACGTGCACAAGAAAGGATGTGTGTGTACATGCATGCACGATGTACGGCAGTATTGCAAAACACTGTTTTGATTCCTATCTTTGCTCTCATATCACTTCCTCTCCTCCTCTCTGTCCAAGTGTTCCTATCTATGTTCTTTCTCTAATCTTGTTTTTTTCTCCTCTTAAGTAAAGCTGTTGCACTGACTTCTCCCTTGTATGATATTCTCCAGATTACAAATAACATTGTCCTCATCCTGACCTTGTTATGGGATAAAGCTGATATCCTCTATAGACTCATGGGTCTCTTTAGATAGACTATCAAACGTTTTATTACATTAAAAAAGTAAAGTACAACTGTTGCCACTTTTTTTTTAAGTTAAAAAATAAAAACAGATTCAAAGACTCTTTCCAGGGAAATGTTTGACATTTGGCTTATTGCTTGTAGCAGAAATCCAAGCAAAAACATGGGAAGTTATTTGGCTTCCTTAACTGTTTTTCTTATTAATCAGTTAATTACTTTGTCAATGAAATGTCATCAAACAGCAAAACTCGCTATCCTCAATGTAAGCCAAACGAGCAAGCAATAATCCCATCTTTAACTAGCAAATGTTTACCTGAGTGACATTTCAGTTGGTCGGTCAAACCTATAACCAATTAATAACCAATTAACTGATTATTTACAGTTTTAAAGTCCACCCAAACTGACTTGATTTATAAGTAATCAAATCAGTTTTGACTAAATCTTGAATTTATAAGATGGATTATTAATACAGGACCTTATTGTCCCAGTGGGATATTTGTCTTGTAAACACAATGTTGCCTCTGTACAATATCAAACAAAATCAACAAATCAAAAGTCTAATCAAAAAAGAAGTCGTACAGTACATCAGCGATCTAGAATTTGGACTAAACAACCTAATCTGCATAACCTTAAAAAAATAAGATAAAAAATATGACACTTCAGAATGCATGTATACAAATTATCTTTATGCCTTATACAGTTCGATCTGCTTTGTTCATGTGTCTGCTTGTCTGTGTGTTTGCAGTTTCTACTTTGTCAGGACAAACACAAAAGGAGCCAAACACACTCTTATATAACAAGTATGACTTCACAGGAAGTCAACGACAATGTGTGTGTGTGCTTGTATTTTTTCTTCATGGTGTTTGTTTATACCATGTGACCGTGGTTTTTAGTGGGTGTGCATGTGCATGCACATGTCATATATGGCTACTAACTAATTATGAACCATGTATGTACGTTTGTGTATATACAAGTGTGTGTGTGAGTGCTTGCTGGCTTTCACTTCCAATGAAGTTTTGTTATTAGCCTCAGGAGAAGAGGACACAGGAGGACTAATCAGTGTCAAGTTTAAGTTCCCTCTCTGTGAACTGATACACTGATCAGAGGTCATATCCCAATTATAAGCATATGATATTGTTTTTAGGTTTGCACTAGATTAAAGATTTTGGTCCAATAGTGTTTTTTACTAGCCTGTAATTACTTTTGTGAGTTAAAAATGCTGTTTCCATTTCTGTAACTACATACAACCACCACAGTTTGATTTGCATATGAGAATAAGTGAGCATATTTCCAAAGTGTCCATGCTTAGCCTTTAAACTTAAGTTGGCAGTCCACACAGCTATTGTCGGTCACTTTGCTCGATTAACTTACTGTCAGCAAACGTGATTCCAGGTCCATGTTGCACATCAGACACACAAACATAGAGAGTTTCCTCAAGTCATTAGAGAAATGTTTGCATTTACACACAGGCTAGCAGACTTGTAGAGTTTAGTTGGGAAGGCTGGATGTGTACCGGTAAACTTACAGCAGCTTTGTATTACAGATCTAACAGTGGTCATGCCAGTAACTGGAGTAACATATCTGTTACTCCGGGGAATCAGCCAACTCGGTCTCGGAAAGGAGAGGACCCCTACTCTTGTGAAACTATCCCACTGTAAATCTCACACAGTCAAGTCTTCTCCTGCAGTCAGTCACTAAGGTCGTTTTTACCTGAAATGCCCTCCTACCTTCCTGTTAACATACATCTGTTCAGCTAATATCACAAACAACAACAAAAATCACCAGGGCAACCCATCAGAAACAAGCAGACTCATTACCTCTCACACCAGCACATTTATAGATAAAGAGGTCAAGTCATGTCTTCTCAAATATATGAGAGTTTTGTGCATTCGTGTAAGGCAGTGTGCATGTTTGCGTGTGTGTGTGTGTGTTTGCGTGTGCATGTTTTCAACCTCAGGGTGGAGTATCTTGGCATGTCTCACCACAGTTTAATGTTTCCTTTTAGCTCAGCTGGCACTCTTGAGCTCCTGTTGGCTGACCTTTTCGCTTCCTGTGAAGTTCCTGTCGTGCATTCTCAGTCGAAGGTCACAGATCTTTTAGGTCAAGCCAATTGTTCCATACAAAAGAAGAAAGATATATTAGCTATATTAACCCAGGAACAGAGGCTGTTTTTTCATCTTTAGCACACATGGTAGGCATATACTACTGCATTTATCTAACTAGCAATCCTGAGGCTCTTGCACCTAATAGTAAGATGCCAAAAAATGTTCATGTGCATGTACTCTTTTGTGATGAAAACTTGAAAGGCAAAGTGTGCAATTTTTCAACCTGGAACTTTGTAGTCATTTTAGTTTTTGTAGGGAACACAAATGTAAGATAAATAAGTGTTGGAGAAAAAAATTCTATTCCATACTATACATTTAAAGGTTGGTACAACACAAGTTACTATCTTTTCTATTTGACTAAAGATTATAATAGGTTAAATGGTTTCATAAAAGAAATAAACAGTACAGAGACTATCTCTGCCTTGTCTAACAATGCCACCTCCTGTTATGGGGACAGGAGAAGCCTCTGAACCTAAGTTTTCATCAGTTTCTTGTGTGATCAACTTTACTGCTTCGCCAAACAGGAACAATGTACCAGAGAGTGATTTGGTGCAAATATTTCTCCAAGTTTATTACAAAAATGGGTTCAAAAAAACATGATCCTAAGCTAAAATGACAGCGGTATGAGGTCAACAAGACACATAATCAATTAAGTTAGGAAACAGAGTTAGCTCTCCCCGAGTTAATATGGTCGGGTCTGTAACATGCACCGTCTCATGAGATGACTGCGTGAAACAGCAAATAAAGTGGAAAACCAACCTCACACACTATGGAAACACACACTATTCATTAAAAGTCCTTAATTGCCACAACAAATGCAGTGCCACAGACAAATATACACACTACTGCAAATGCCCAGCACAGTCCCACCACACACAGCAGGAGGGGTGTTGGTGTGGACCCGGCCTTATACAACATAAAACTCTTGATACAATCAGAGCAGGGCAACTCTTGTTAAATGCAATTACAATACACAAATACTATTAAGCTGGTGCCTGTACTTAACCTAAGCCAAGCTTACTGAATGCCAGCTTCACGTGGGGCCAATCTAACAGGGTATAATGTCCAGAGAGTAAAACATCCAACAAGCAATAATTAATAATAAATAAGGGGAGGAAAAGGAGAATCCCAGTGATACCGCAATGTTTCCAGGTCTCTATAGCTACAGCAGCTGGTTCGTCAGTTGTAAACTGCAACATGCAGAGAAAACTTGCTATACTAGCATTTCAGATGTGATATAGGCTTTAGCAAAATATAATATTTGCATAGCACAAAATGTGACTGCTGTGCACAAACAGCAGTCATATGGGAAGCACAAACCAAAGGTCAGCTGTAGACACAGTTATTCGGTGCACCATAAGGCTTGCTATCAGTTTTTCTTTTTACCACAGAAACTGGGCTGATGCCTGGCTTTGACAATGAATGAGAGGGAGTGTCCATCAAAGGGTGCCTGCAACAAGACCAAGAGTTTCACTACTTAAACTTGAGAAAGTGGGGGAAAGAACAGCACTGTCGCTTTTCTTAATAATCTGAGTGTTCAGAAAAATTTGTCTTTTTACATGAGTCATTTAGGAAGGCCCAGTGATTAGTGCAGAAGGCCACTTTTTGAGCAGAGATATTTTAAAAGAAATGGTTACAAATCAATATATAGTGTGAAAAATACAGTCATGTGGAAAAGAAAGATTTCACAGGACTCTATGCAGTCCTGTGAAAAACTTAGTACACCCTGTTCATGGTTCAATAGCTTGTAGAACCACCTTTAGCAGCAATAACTTGAAGTAATTGTTTTCTGTGTGACTATCAGTCTCTCACATCATTGTGGAGGAGTTTTGGCTCACTCTTCTTTATAACGTTGGTGGAGTTCATTGAGGTTTGTAGGCATTCATTTATGCACAGCTCTCTTAAGGTCCTGGCACAGGATTTCAGTCAGGTTGAGGCAGTTGTTTTTTTGTCTTGTTTTTTTGGGGGGGTTGTTTTTTTTGTTTTTGTTTTTGTTTTGTCCTGCTATGTAAAATCTTTGAATTGAAAGAGGGTGTAGTTTCTTTTTCACATGACTACAGTTTACATCCACATCATTAGGACAAAGTCTCTAGATTTGTTCCTGCTCATTTCGTGGGAAATGTTTATCTTCACCTCAGTTCCACAGCTTCTTCTTTTGCATAATCAGCAAATTGATTATTGACAAACCTAAAGATCTGGCCAGCTTGAACATTCACTGCATTCAAACTGTAAAGAAAAGAAAGCATATTGAGTGCATGCTCTGCGGGGGAATCAAAATTGCCATCCTCCATATTCTGTGTCAGGGTCTTCTTTGCTTTGTCTCATTGCAGTAAAGTGATCCTAAAGTTCATCAATAAGACCAAACGGAGGTAAAGTATTGTATGAGCGGTGGAAAGTCTGATACACTGGATTGGTCTCAAGCCTAAAACCAAGTACAAAAGAAGATAAATGCTAATACTAATAACAATAAAAATAATAATTTAAAAAAAGTTTTAAAAAATGGTCTTGGGAATTTGCTTAAGAGGGTCAACTGATGTGCTTTAGGCATTCTTTCGTATGAGCCATGTCTGTCAATCATAACCTTTTGTCAGGACTTGGGTAAGGAAGTTTATTTTTTCTGCTATTCAACAGTCTAGTCACATACAGAAAATGGTGCAAAAATGCCATGAGGAAATCAGGGAGTTACTGGTTGAGCACTTGCACCTCTTGTGCATTCTTGTTATATCCTTGGTCTGCTTTTTTCTTGTTAAACTTATTTTGCCCTTTTTTCTCTATGTTACTAACATGCTTTGGAAACAAACTAACATCATTCATGGAATGTTTCATTCTACTAACCAGTATGGTTTTTGCCGTTTAACAATGTACTAACAATATTGACCATCATATATTATTTGAGTAACAATCGTTATTCTGTTCACAGTTTTTAATTTCCTTTCTCCCCCCTTTTCCACAAAGCACTCAGGCATTGGACACGCTATGGTAAACAAACTACATTGTTCGGTAGATATCATTCTAATTGTTTCTTAGTTTGGGTTTGCCGTGTGTTTCTTTTCTTTCTTTTTTTTATTTTTTATTTTTTACTGTAGACGTCATTTACAAAAAAAAAGGGAAATTGCGGTTGGTACTCTTCTGCTTACTTTTCAAAACCTTTTTAATTTCCTGGTTCATTCATTGGTTTCCTCCTCTTTATTTCACTTGTTTCCTGTCCAATTCTGTTTGATCCACCTTTTTAGGAGCATCATTTCGAGCCTTTTGCATCAAGCTGTGGTTAATAATGAGGACCCTCTCCTGTCTGGCTGGCCTGATGCTCTTTGGCTCAGCCAGTTGTATCCCCATTCACTTTGCATGGCATGCACTTTGACTACCTGTTGCATACGTCACACTGCCCATTTGTCGACATGACTGTGACAGTTGAGCTGTGTTTGTCATTTCGTCTCTGGTGTTTTCTGATTTCTCTTTGTGGTTTTTACAGTGTCCATGGGCCTTTGCATGCATCTGACACTGTGGCAAGTGTCAAAATACTGATTCTGTATCCCAATCAAGAATTTGGGGAAAATTTTCTTTTTGTGTGCTCGTAAACAAAAAGAAAACACAAATGCATGCATGTCTTTTTTTGTCTATTACCCTCAGTCATTGTCCTGTAATGAAAGGTATTTGTGCTTTTCATAGCATGTGCTCCCTTTCTAACCTAGTGGCACGTTCTGGTTTCTTTTGTAGAAACGTCTGCTGGACATACTAATATGAAATAATAATAAACAATAACTAACCTAGATAACATTTTACTAACACCATTTTTGTGTCTGCTAAAGTACTTTTACGTTGCAGTAGGGGCAATACTAACACTGTAGTATGGGCAGTTCACTAACTCTCTAACTAATAGAGTATTCCTTTGAAGCCTCGCAGTCTTCCAACTAATCAAACTGGACAAAATAATAATAAAAAAACAAAAAAAAGACAATAAAAACAGACATGAAAATGGGTTTCAGAAAAAAAAAAAACATCTAGGGAACTCTTACATAGATTACAAGAAAGAAAGGCTATAACATTCTAGTATATAGGCTGTCTGAGTATAGCATGTCCTTTCCCTGTGCTTTGTTGTTTAGGTAACAATATCCGTTGATGGGATTCTGACCACCACAGGATATACACAAGAAGACTACACCATGCTAGGCTCTGATGACTTTTTCTATGTTGGAGGGAGTCCTAGCACAGCTGACCTGCCTGGATCTCCAGTTAGCAACAACTTCATGGGCTGCCTCAGGGAGGTAAACACCACTTCTCTGTGAACTCTGAGGCTTGTGGGTGTACAGGATATGACTGGCTTCACCTTAGGACTCCTAAACAGACCCTCCCACCCACAAGCTGGCCCTATTTCATCCTTTAACACCCTGAGTTTGTTTCTCCTCTTTTCCTCACACTCACTGACACAAACTTTCTGTGACTCAAAATTTTGCCTCTGCTGCCCCCTCAGTGCACATGCGATGTTCTAGACACATGCACACACAACCATGACGGGTGCGCCACACACCCACACATATAGAGGTCTGTCTTGGAGAGGAATTTACCTCAGGCTTCATACAGTTATGTCAGGTGCACTTCAAAGCGGAGCACTGATCCCGAGATCAGGGAGCTGAATTTTCATGAGAAGTCAGGCAACTGACACACTTAACACCCCACTATTGTTGAGGAGTATGTTCTTTGAGATTTATATTATCTTAGACCAGTTGTTTAAAGAATAACATCTTTGCTATACGTTTGAGATCCGTAGTATGTTTTCATAAATGTAACTTAATAGTGCTTGAAAGTCCAGAGCATAACAAGAACCAGATATGGAATATCAGCTATATGCTCTCAGATGCATTGAATTCAGCACATTCCTGGCCTCTACAATGCAATCAATGGGCCATTTGAATTTGGCTCATGACTTAGAATACTTCATGCTATTTGTCACTCACCCCTTTATGTGTGTGTTGTAGTACTCAGGAAGTATGCATATAATGTATAGATAATTTCTCTACTTGAGCATTCTTAATTTTTAAATGTAAGATGTAGTGTTTTTTGTTGTTGTTTTTTTTGGTTTCTTTTTGCTCATTAATATGGACTCTAAACAAAAACATTTCCTTTTTGGAGCCATAAGGGTTATGCAAAGATATCTGTCGGGCTAATTTGTAAAGTACTGAAAATGACCAATTCATTTATCTTTTCAGTTCAAAAACTATTGCTCCCCCTTTTCTTTTTGTAGATTCTCTTGCTTCTTTGGTATCCTTAAAGGCAGGCTGCTGTCCTCAGTGTCATCAGCACACAGGGTGTGGACCAAATGTCTGCAGGTTTATTAAAACTGTGTTTTTAAGGGGACTGCCTTAGTTAAATACATGTCTCTTGGGTGCTGCAGAT
>VVAS01041544.1:4256-15173 GCA_015103295.1 Ptychochromis oligacanthus
TTTGGACCCACCCATAAACAGCTAGATCCAGTGGAGCACAGCTGGACCCTCTGGGTTTGATGAGAGTGTTTTTTTTTTTCTTTTTTTTCTGGTTTGGACTGTGAATCAGTGAAAACGTTACAGGCTGTAAAAAAAACACTGACACTAAGATTTCCTTTTGTTCCACTGTAAATTGCAGCATTTCTGCTGGACTGGAGCAAAACTAGGTTTTTTTCCCCTTGCTAAACTTAGACTTATGTTGAGATTTTCTAAGTTATCAGAGGCAAATTTTCAGATTCAATCCTTGAATTTAATCTAGCAGAGAGACAAGAGAGCTCAGACACCTTCATTATCAGAGGAAGTTCAAACCTGCACCAATACTGCCTACAAGTGTTCAAAATCTGATACTGCAGCTTGACATGTCAAATAACCTCTGGCTCCAAATCGCATCCCAATCCAATGTTAGCACCAAAATGTTAATCCAATAATAATCTGTTAAATTCTAGAAAGTTAAAACCCACTTTTAATTTTCTTGTAAAGAGCTTTGCTGTGTGTTATATTAAATTTGAACTTGTAAACATGCAAAAGAAATAAAGTTTGCACAGTTCTTTAGTTTCTGGTTTTGGACTCTTTAAATGCAGCTTTTATGTTCTTCTAATAAATTCCTGTTACTAAGTATAGATTAATTACTTAAAGCAGCAGCAGATTGATATTCCTGGCACTGTAGAGACTTACACTCATAATTAACACAATATAGGGGGATAAAATTAAAGTCTTCATTTTTATATGTGATAAATGTGTAAAAAAATAGATTTTGCATCAGAGACATCACCTGAGAATTTCTAAAAATCAGCTCGTTCAAAAAATGCAAGTAATTCAGTCTCACATGTGGCATGAAAGAAATTTTTATTGAAGTTAAAAGATCAGTTTTTGACATCACTCCATCTATTGTTAACTAGCCTTTTTACCAAATGGGGAGTAAATTATAACATAACCATCTCCATAACATCACATCAGCCTATCACAGTGTTGAGTCACTTAGTAGTTTAACCTTTTTATAAGCAGACTGCTACTTGTAAACCTGCTCCTCTGGTCAGTTGTCGTAACAGTCATCTAATTAGTGGTTTCATTCACTCCACACAGTGGAAAGTAAGTGGGTTTATTTACCTTTCGCATCTATTGTATGCACTGCAAACTTTTTAAAGGATTTTCTTATTTAAAAAGGCACAGCAAACCAGTTTCAGCATTAATGATTCTAAATTCCAGCAACCTACAAAAACACTTAAACTCCCTGAGATGAACTGGGATTAAAACTCCCACTGAGGCTGAAGTTGTGATTGATCGAATAAATCCCTTTATGCGCGCGGCTGTGGGAGCCAACTGAACATGGTGTT
Source organism: Ptychochromis oligacanthus (assembly GCA_015103295.1). NCBI lineage: Eukaryota > Metazoa > Chordata > Actinopteri > Cichliformes > Cichlidae > Ptychochromis > Ptychochromis oligacanthus. Next base: position 5,630 of record VVAS01041544.1, read on the forward strand.
CAACACTGACCTGAGTCGAAAGCTGAAACAGCGCCCCCTAAAGCTACTGGCAGTACATGATAGAAACTACATCATAAAATTCATTAAAAGTTAAACATACACGTTTGTGTGTGTGTGTGTGTGTGTGTGTTTTTTTTAAAGGAATACAAAGTTTATGGTCTGACTGCTTCTGTCTGATAATACATCAAATCAGACACTCTTGGACAATCCTTAAAAGTAGGCTTGAGTGGTATGCATTTTTTACACCATCATACCTTACTGGCTTTTCCCTGCTATATACAGTACATGACAGTACAAAAAGCAGCTGGTGATAGAAATCATTGAAGCTATGGACGTGAGGGATTAGCTGACTGAACAATTAAACTTTACTCCTCTCACTACCAGAAATACTGGTATAAGGAAGAAATTATTTATGTTATCAATCTATAACACAGACTCGCTGCAGCCACACCTCACTACCCAAGGCTGCAGTCTTTGTTGCACTGAAGCTAATGAAAATGAAAATACTTTTGTATGCAGGCCGTGCCAGCATAAAAAGACATAACCACCGGACCTGAGCATTGCATGACTGGAGTCCGCAGAGACACGTGGATGTTAACCTTCAAGGAAACAAGACTACTAACCTTAGCCTTACTCTGAGTGTTTTCTTACTTTTAGAGGAGTTGATTGATGTAAATTTCCATTTCCATTTACTCAATTAGGAAATGAGTAGCTAGGGACACCCCTACCTTCTGCCAGAGATCATTGCAGGAGGACCTGCTCACACTGACACGTCAGTGAACACAGTGAAAATACAATGTGAGACAAGTGTTAACCTCTTTGGCTGCAACCTTCGACAGACTAATACTGCACACAGCTTTGTTCATGTTGGCTGGCTCACCTATATCAGTGGGAAAAAACCCCAAAAGAACCCTAAAAACTTTACTACCTGCAGTCGCCACGTTTCACTGCTCACTGAACTCAGCTGACTGTTCCACCAGCAGAGGCTACCTTCTGGTGGCGTTTTTGTGAAGTGCACTATAATCTGGCCTCAAAAAGACATCTATCAGTTTCATGACAAGTGTCTGTTTTTGGTGGTATTTTTGAAAATCATACTGTTGGGATTTCAACGTACCTCAGTATATCATAATATTGTGGTATCAGCCAAGCCTACTTGAAAGTCAAACTTGACCGTAACAGCCAATATTAGCCAATCTCATATGTTTCTGTATCCACATAAAGACTGATATGAAAACTTACAGTACATAAGGCAAAAAAAGACACTCGGAATAATTTACAAATGGCGTCATCACATAGTTTGTCTAACAGAGGAGCTGCAGCATTACTTAAAGTCAGCCTCATATATCCAGTATCTTTCGGCTCTACTTGAAAGACTGCCGGTACTGAGCAGTCAGCTGGTTTGAAGTCACAATATTCTCTTGTGAAATAAGAGTTTGGCACTAAAGCTTTGCAATAAACCTCGAAACATTAGCAAACAGGGAGATTCCACTCTGCCAAGAGGTTGGCTGTTGCTGATTTTCAGCTCAGGAATTTCCATGTTTTAGCTGATAAGTACAAATTTCATGAAAATTTGGCTGACATATATTTGTAATGCTGGTTGGTGAAACTAACATAAGTCTTTGATGTTTGAGTGCTGGGTGAGAGGAGTGCTGTAGTCTGAGCTCCAGTCCCTCTCAAAGACAGCCTTCAGCTGTGACTGGACGGTTGAATCCATGGACTGTGACGCCGTCTGGTTGACAACCAATGCTGACCCAGCTGTGTTCACAAAGTAGTCCCCAGACCAGTTAGATGTACCTGAAAACAGAAAGGCACAGGTATATTTAAAGCACATTCATCAGTTTTTCTTAAAGAATGAGTGGACAGATAATAATAGAGTATGTGTGTACAAAACTAAGAGTGATTAATGACTATTTGCAAAATGAATCAATCATTTTACATTGAATGTATTATTCAGCTTGGCTTTTAACACCGCCAACAAGTATCCGGTTTCAATAGTGTGATGTATTTTTCTATCTTGATGAAGGTCTGTTTTCACTGCTGTTGGTTTGTTTGTCTGTCTGTCTTCTGGGTTTAATCCTAACTGTGTTGCGTGCTCTTTTTGTCATCGAAACGATTTCAGAATAAAAATATTCCTCTAATCACAAAGGTTTCCTATTTTGACCCTTGTCTATATTCACAGCTGGTTACATGAGTGAACAAACTGTATCACAGCTTGATGCATTAGTTAGGCATTCAAGTGTGTTTCACATAAAGCCAACAGTGTGTGCAGCCTTACCTATGTACGCTATCTTGTCCGTCACCATGTACTTATTGTGGTTAACTCTTGCAAAGGGAATCTCCTTCTGCTTGGGGGTGGAAGGCACTACAAACAGCCTCTAAATAAAGAAAAAGTTATCAGATAATATTTCTACTTTAGGACAGACACCACGAAGTGTACAACCTCCTTTCCCAGTGGCAGATGATTCTTGATCATGATCGGAAGACTACTTACCACCTGGATGTCCAGTTTACTCTTGGGGTCATAAACTGAGGCCAGAGACTTCAGGAAAGGAAACATGACTGGTTGTGTGTTGGCCCAGCAGCTGATCAGCAGCCGCACTTTGACCCGCTTCTCATACGCCACTCGTCTCAGCTGCGTGTCAATGTCTGCCCAGTACCTGCAGAGGACACCACGTGCACAATATAAGGCCATAGGACCCTAACACAAACCACACAGATGTGTTCCAAGCACACTTTACTTTAATACAACTGTTTTCCTGTAATTATACTTCACAAGTATCAAAAACATCTTTTAGGATGCACCTTTTAGGATGTGAAAACTCCATGGTGGGCAGGTAGTTCATGACAGCGATGTAGATGAAGCTCTGAGCATCCTCCATCACACTGAGGATGGACTGAAGGTCTGGAGTCCTGCCGGCTGCACAGAAGGATGGAGGGGAACTCTGATGGAGGAGAAAAGACATTATCGGTTAATTTTTAGCAACATTTCTAACAATACAGAAGACTAAAATATGCTAAAAGACGGAAATGGAAAAGTAGTGATCACTGTAAGAAGGTACTGCCATGTGGGACTCTGGGTATTTTAGTAGCCTCAGTTGGGACTGCAAATTACATGACAAAATATTAACATAATATGCAAATAAACTGTAAAAGTTTTGAATCCTGAATATTGGCATGCGAGTGGTTACTGTAAGAGATAAAGGAAAACACTGTGCTAAACATTTTGCTAAAACGTTTGGCTTTCACTCTTTTTGAACAGCTTGTGAAGCTTGTTACTTAACTGTTTGTGGTTAAGTAACAAATTGTGGTCGTACACTTCTATGTCTACAGCAAGTGCAACGCTGTAAATGTAAATGTCTCCCTCTGCACAATTTTACATCTCCATTTTTACTCCATTATACGGTGTGGCCATATAAAATGACTATAAACACTTGTTACTTTCCATGTGGCCAGAAAACAATCCTTAGAAACTACTTAGAGGTGATTAACTGGCTCTGATGAATCAGCATTAAAAAATAAAATCCCTCTAACCGACAGATAGACGTTGGATGGCGTGTTGTTAAGAGGCAGGTGGAGGGGTGTTTCCTTGTTGTACATGGTGGAGAACCTCTTTGGCCAAGGGGATGGGATTGACTGACTCTCCCCCAGAAACCAGTAGGCTTCAAAGATCTTGCTCAGGTCTGCTGCCAAACAGCTGCAGTTGTAGACCACTGCGCCAAGCTCCTTCACCTGGAGACCAACACAAGAACATCACTTTCTTTTTTCTTTTTTAGTGCTTTTACATTTTTAGAACTTCAGCAAACATGAGAAAACAGACAAGGAATATTTTAGAAATGCTGTTCATCTTAAATTATCCCAGTTTAGATTTCTTTGATCTACATTAACCTGGTATCTCTTAAGGTTAGAAATGAGGTTTTGGGATGCTGGTGCACTCTTGTAAAAACAGGATGGTCATGGCAGCTAATGACAGCTCAGCAAAAGTCTGATTGGGGAATGTCAAAGTGAGACGTGGTTACACCAGTGTAGACTAACCAATTTGGCATGTGACTGAAACTTTAAGTCAACATAAAAACTTCCTCTTGAAAGGAGAACAAAGTTTATTCTGGCTGGTTTGGATTTACACAACTTTTCATCGTCAGTTTACAGTGGGGGAAATAATTAAATGAGCCACTGCTGAATTTGTCAGTTTGCTCACTTACAAAGAAATGAACAGTCTTTAATTTTTATGGTAGTTTTATTTTAATGGAAAGAGACAGAATATCAACCGAAAATCCAGAAAACAAAACAAAACAAAAAAACAAAACAAAACAAAAAAACAACACACTGCATAAAAGTTATAAATTGATGTCATTGAGTGAAATAAGTATTTGATCCCCAAGCAAAACATGACTTAGTACTTATTAGAGAAACCCTTGTTGGCAAGCACAGTGGTAAGACGTTTCTTGTAGTTGGTCACCAGGTTTGTACACATCTCAGGAGGGATTCTGGCCCACTCCTCTTTACAGAAACTCTCTAAATCCTTCAGGTTTCTTGGCTGCTGCTTGGCAACTCAAAGCTTCAGCTCACCTACAGATTTTCTATAGGATTGAGGTCTGGAGACTGACTAGGCCACTCCACGACCTTAATGTGCTTCTTCTTTAGCCACTCCTTTGTTGCCTTGGCGATATGTTTTGGGTCATTGTCATGCTGGAAGACCCATCCACGACTCATCTTCGGTGTTCTGGCTGAGGGAAGGAGGTTCTTGTCCAAGATTTTACGGTACATGGTCCGGTCCATTGGTCCCTCAATGTGGTGAAGTCGTCCTGTACCCTTAGCAGAAAAACAGCCCCAAAGCATAATGTTTCCACCTCCATGCCTGACTGCGGATGGTGTTCTTTCTCTTCCTCCAAACACAGAAGGTAGAGCTGATGCCTAAGAGCTCGATTTTGGTTTCATCTGATCACAGCACTTTCTTCCAAGCCTTCTCTGAATCATTTAGACGTTCACTGGCAAACTTAAGACATGTGCCTTCTTGAGCAAGGGGACCTTGCGGGCGCTGCAAGATTTCAATCCACTGTGGCGTAGTGTGTTACCAATGGTGTTCTTGGTGACTGTGGTCCCAACTGCCTTCAGATCATTAACAAGCTCCTCCCGTGTAGTTTTGGGCTCGCCCCCCACCTTTCTCATGATCGTCCTCACCCCATGAGGCAAGATCTTGCATGGAGCTCCAGATCAAGGGCGACTGATGGTCATTTTATATTTCTTCCATTTCTGAATACTCGCACCAACAACTGTCACATTCTCAACAAGCTTCTTGCTGATGGTCCTGTACCCCATTCCAGCCTTGTGCAGGTCCCTCTGACCTCCTTTGACAGCTCTTTGGCCTTGCCCATGGTGGTGGAGAGGTTGGAATGGAAGAAACTTATTCTGTGGACAGGTGTGCTTTATACACATAACGAATTGAGATCAGCCAATCTGTGGGTGCCAAAATTCTGGTTGGGTTGTAGGGGATCAAATACTTATTTCACTCAATGACATGCAAATCAATTTATAACTTTTATGTAATGTCTTTTTTTTTCTGGATTTTCTGTTGATATTCTCTCTCTCTCTCTACTAAAATGAAACTACCATAAAAATTAGAGACAATTCCTTTCTTTGTAAGTGAGCAAACTTACAAATTCAGCAGGGGATCAAATAATTATTTCCCCCACTGTAGGTATTTCAGGGAATCTTTTATCAGATGGGAATGCTAATACTGAATTCTTCTCTAATGATCACGGTAACAAACTGATACTGTTTACAGATCACTAAAACATTCAGGGAAAGTGGACCTGTTTCCAGCTATACATTTTTATTTTATTAGGGTAGCTCCACATGATTCCCAGCTCCAATAATCCTTATTTATCTTATAGTGGGCCTTGGTGGAGCCCCTTAATTCATTATCTGTGTGAAACAAGCTATTTTCTCCCTTTAAGACCACCCTCCCTTCAAGCCAGTGGTTCTCAAATTGTAGGTCACAGAGCCACTGCAGGTGGGAACTGACAACCAGGGAAGAAATGTGAAGTGAAACTAATTTGAATAAAATACAATTGATTTTTTTTTTTTACATAAATGCAATATAATAATTTAAATATATATTTTAGGGAAAATAAACAAACATGTTGCGAACTTTATTTAGGCAAAATTCAAGTTGGATTCGTTTTTGTTGTTGATGGTTGATAAAAACTGTGGGGAGTGGGTAGGTGGACTTTTTTTCAGCATGCCAGAAAAAGTTTGAGAACTCTTTCTTTTAAGCCAGCTTTCTTCTGATTGGCTGTCCCTCACAAACATAAGGTTTGAATGGTGGGTGCACAGGGCTGCTGTGCTCCTATCCAGAGCTGTGCCCTTGGGAGGAGATATAGGGACATCCACTCTCTTTAACAATATAAAGGGCCAAAAGTAGAAAGAATTGAGGTTTACAATTAAATACACTAAGTGTAGTGTATTTACTTTTAAATACATTGATTTACTCCTACATACACTGACTTTACTATGAGCATCCACCACTATAACAGTATACATATGACAGAAAGTACAACAGAGCCACAGAGACAACCTGTCAGTTCATGTGTGTTTGTGTACCTGTGTGAGGGACCTCCAGTCCATGTTGGCACTGCCAATGTAAATATGTTTCTTGTCCACAACCCAGAACTTGGTGTGAAGTACACCCGAGGTGAGCTCCCTCATGTTAACTGTCCTGATATGGGCTCCTAAATGACACGCAATACAAACACTTGTTACTTCCTGAATACCAAAAAATTATGATGGCTGGGAAATTTTAGCTCACCAAACTCAAAATACTGTCCTGTACCAAATAAGTGAGGCTTTAGTGAGAACAGCAATACTGGAGAACTCATAAATTAACTCTGAAGACTAAGACTCAATGTGTACAGATAATTTAAAGCAGAAGAACGTGATCCTCAGTGTCTAAAAAGAAGCCATTGTGATCCAAAAAAAAAAAATAAAAATAAGGATAATCACAGTTTCTTCACAAAACTATAAACTTAAATTCTAAATAAGAACTTTGATGTGATTCCAATGGGCTGCACCACAAAAAGGGGAAAGAAATTAAGGTTCATAACTCTGTGCATCTGGTGCTTGTGCATACTTCCATGTTGCAGTGCCATTGTTATTGTCATTGTCATGACTGTCAAATAAATCAAAACAAACTAAGTTAACATAAGAGCCTCATGTAGTAAGAGTTTCTTTATTTTAACTCCTTGGTTTAAAACAATTAGAGGAAGATTATGGATAAGACATTACAATATTAATAATAATAACAATACATTTGTGATATAGAAATAGACTTTAATAAAATTAATGTCAAATGCAAAAAACTGTTTTACTATCCACATTTGTAAAACATGGTTTAATTTGTGCGTATATAAAAGTTGACACACCGGTCTGACCCCTGCAGGTATAAAGTAAAAAAGACTGAGTCATCACCTGAGTCGTTGAGCAGCCTGAGGTCATCCTGTGGTTGACTCTCCTGTGGTGCGCTGACAGCAATGCGAACTGATAACTTCCCTGATAGCTCAGCTAGTCTCTTCAGAACAGTCTCACCCTGTGCACACAGCGAGAAAACCACAAATGAATTATTGGACTGTCTCATAATAACTGCTTTAGATCAAGATAATTCTACATAATTAAAAGAACTTTCCATCAATTAAAGTATATAATCTGAACCATAATATAATGTTAGAGGAGTAGATAAAAAAAAAAAAATAAAGACACAGTGAGATCAGGTCCCTGTAAACTCATTATTTACTATATAAAATATTCAGAGCTCCAGCTGACCTGATAGGCTGTCGGCTCATGAGTGTGAGTGTCTTGGTTGGTGAGCGTCCAATAGAAGGAGGCGATGTCGAGACTGCTGCGAGCCTCACTCATCAGATTGATCCATGTCTGGAAGATGGATGGGTGAGTGGTGCTGGAGTTAAACTCCAGCCCTTCAGGGATACTCTCCACCAACACAATCCTGACAGCAGAGAAGAGTGGAAAAGGCTGGGGATTATTTCATCAGTGTCAACGTCAAGAAAGACCTGTTAAACTCAACATTGAAAGCCAACATGTTCAGAATAACGGGAGGTTAGAACATATACAATTTCAGAATAGCACATTTTAGAAAAAGTACACTCTTACTGTCTGTTTAAAGAGACCACATTATGCTTCTTGTGTTTGACCCTTTCCTTTAGTGTTATATATTACTTTTTTTGTGCATGTAAAAAGGTTTGCAAACTGGCAAACCCCAAAGTCCATATCAAAGCTAGTTACTCTCCCCCACAGAGAAGTGCTTGACAATGCCTTGCTGGCAGTCCAGCCTTTTCTTCTGCTATTTATTTACACCATAATGTAACAAAAATAAACGAATGCATGTCTAGCAGCTTGTTTAACACACTTGAAAACAAAACTAAGTAATAGAAGAGGCCTGAAAGAGTTTGGTTAGTGAAGAAGATGCTGTTTTCTTGTATGGACTTCAAAAGAAAAGCAAAGTCCAGTTCCAAGAATCATGGAACATGGACGTATAGAATCACCAATCAGATCTAACAAACACCCAAAAGTTTTGCTGACTTTTTTCCCTGGAAGTTATACTTCTACCACCATCTTTCTGGAATTCTCCCATAAATTTCACATCAGGATTCTTGAGTGTCATGCCTCCTCTGTATAATGTTTCTGAACGGAACAAGATATGAGATGCAGTTTCAGGTGCTGGTCTCTGGATTATGCTTACTTGCAGGGTTCTGAGCAGGACTCCACTTTGGGTAGATGGAGGCTGATGCTTGGAACAGGATGGGAAGAGGAGGAGGAGGCCCTTGGTATCAAGAGGTTATAGAGGGCCATGATGGCCAGCAGTACACTAGCCACAGTGGCCAGACCTATCAAACACCTGAAATACTGAGAGGAGGGGGAGAGGAGCAGTGCTTAAGCTCTTGTTCAGTGTTACATTTATTTCTGTATGTATTTGTTAGCCATAAATTTTGTACCATTTCTCTGACATGTGTTGAAAACCATCATTGTTTATTAAAAATTTATTGTTGAGAAAAAATTTTGGTGTATTTATGTGTTAATGCCCTAACTTACCACCTGCGTTTTCCTGTTGGATTCTTGTCTCGGGCACTCCACGTCCTCCAGCTAACACACGAACACAAACACCATACAATAACACTGTGAGGACTTTCACTCCAAACTGAATCATACCTCTAATATATCATAGATTTAATTCTAAAATGCCACCTCACTAATTGCTAGTGCTCACTAAACAAGTACAATACCCACCATTCTTTCAAGAGGCACATTACAAACACTAAGTGAAAGTGTTTGATGTCGGCATTTACGCCGTCTTCCTAACTGACAATCATTCATCAAACCTTTAAGAGTATCTGTCAAAAATGCTGCCATTAAAAAAAAAAAAAAACATTTAATTAAAAGAAAAGCTAAAAAGAATTACAGTGAATATAAACACTGGTTTTTCTCAAAGAAAAACCATTTACTAAAACCCATGTGTGAAACTTTTTGTCCCTTCACT
>VVAS01041585.1:0-12200 GCA_015103295.1 Ptychochromis oligacanthus
TAATGGACAGATAACCACAATAATCAGACGACCCCCTATGAGCAAGCACTTGGCGTCAATGGGAAGGAAAAACTCCCTTTTAACAGGAAGAAACCTCCGGCAGGACCAGGCTCAGGGAGGGGCAGTCATCTGCCGCGACCGGTTGGGGCTGAGGAGAAACAGAAGAGAGGAGAGGGAGATAGGACAAAAGAGACAATATGGAAGAATAAATGAAAAGTGATGTATAAATGTATGAAGAGTAAAAGGGGTGAATGAAGAAGAAACACCCAGTACATCATGGGAAGCCCCCAGCAGCCTAGGCCTATTGCAGCATAACTAAGGGATGGTTCAGGGTCACCTGATCCAGCCCTAACTACAAGTTCTACTAAAAAGGAACGTTTTAAGCCTACTCTTAAAAGTAGAGAGGGTGTCTGTCTCATATAAATGTGGCATTTGGAAATGTTATCCATCCATCCATCCATCCATCCATCCATCCATCCGTCCATCCATCCATCCATTTTCTTCCGTTTACCCAATTCAGGGTTGCAGGGGGGCTGGAGCCTAACCCCCCGCAGACATGGGGAAAACATGCAAACTCCACAAAGAAAGCTCCCAGGCTGGAGTCGACCCAGGACCTACTACCACTGGAATAATGAACACAGTACAGCCAAGTCCATATTATAGTGAAATATGAAAACTCTCATGGTCCCTGGGTTTGGTCCCAAGGTTTTGTGTTTGAGTTTAGGACTCTTAGAGAATATAGTCTACGTTGGGTTTTACTATTCTAGTGTTTGAAGTTTTGGATTCCTGACTAGATTTCTTTATTATTCCAATAGTGAGTTTAATTTCTTGCAGTATTATTTCAGTCTTTGATTTCTGTATTTACTTCATGGTTTTCCAGTAACAAGGAAAAAGAAATTTTGGATTGTTTCATGGACTGTGACTTTTGCCTACTTCTCTTCTGGATTATTTGTTTTGCTGCCTGCTTCAATGTTTATGAACACTTACAGTTTCAAATGAAAAGTTTGAATTTTTGGATTTTCTTTAACTCTGCCCCAAAGTGTTGTGTATTTGGGTCCTGTTCCTCTGAGACGCATCACAGAAATGTAGTCTGAAGTTTTTGCACTGCCTGTAGTATAGATGGAGCACAAAAATAACAATAACAACAACAACAACAATAACAATAATAATAATAATGATAATAATAATAATACATTTTATTTTAGGTGCCTTTCGAAACACTCAAGGTCACCTTACAGAAAAAGAGTTAACAACAATAGGAATAAACCAAAAAATATCTTTCAAGTCAGTAAAGAAGTTTACAATATATAAAATCATTAAGAACAGAGGATTGATATGACAAATGGAAGACAATCAGATTGAGTATGCCAGTTTAAAGAGGTGATGAGATTTGAAAGTGGAGAGACTCAGTGTTATGGATGGGAATTCCAGAGGCAAGGAGCAGAGCAGATTTGATTTCCTGGAGACAAACACAGAGAGCGGTGAGTGCGAGAGTGGTGCTAGGTTTGGTAGAGCTGGGTTCTATAGAGCTGGATGTGATCAACATAGAAATGGAAACTGATATTAAATTTATGGAAGATATGACCAAGAGAAAGTAGATAGATGATAAATAGGAGAGGCTCCAGGACAGATCCCTGGGGTACACCATTAGTGACTGGAAATGGGTGGGATTTGAAATTTTTGCGTTGAATGAACTGAGTGCGGCCGGAGAGATTTAAACTAGTTTAAGGCTTGTCAGTGATTCCAATAGAAGCTAGTCTGTCAAGAAGAATGTTATGGGATATAGTGTCAAAGGCTACACTCAGATCAAGGAAAATGAGAATGGATAATAGTCCGGAGTCAGCTGCCTTGAGCTGGTCATTAGTGATTTTTACAAAGGCTGTTTCTGAACTATGAAGGGGACAAAAACCAGACTAGAAGTGTTCATAAAGGTTACTGCCAAACAAGTGAGGATGAACCTGAGAAGCAAGTATTTTCTCACGGATAAATGGCAGTACACTGCAAAAAAGGAATTTCAAGAAAGTAAAAAAGTCTTAATTCTGGAAAATTTGTCTTATTTATTATTTAACAAGAAAAATAATCTTGTCAAGCATGTTTGTAACTAGAAAAATAATCTTGTTAAAATTTGCTTACCCCATTGGCAGATTTTCTTGCTTAATACAAGACAATTTTAAGAATATTTGGCTTCTTTCTGGTATAGCTGTTTTTGCAGTGTATTGTTAGCGTAGAGGTCTATTTTTGTTTGAATTACCTTACCCATTAATAAAATGAACAGAAACAACAAGAACAAGAAGAGACAGAACCAGGGTAAGGAAGGGGCATCCATCTGCCTCAACTGGTTGGGGGTGAAGGGAACGAGAAGAGAAAAATGGAGAGCATAGGGAAGCAAAGACAAAACACACAGTTTCAGAGAGAGTGGACAAAATTTAATGGCATGCAGCAGTGGCATGACAAGGCCTTTATGAAAGAGCAGGAAATACAGCAAAACATTCATTGGGATATTCATTCATGCAGTGACTTGTGAGATTGTGAGGGTACTTGAACTCATTTTATTTAATTTCAGTTATTTGTAATTATTTATTTTTGGAGAACAAACACATTAATCAACATTTTAAAGAAACTATAAAGTTTTCTTTTACTGAAGCCCAGTGTGCTGTTGTGTGGAAGAGCCTGTAGATTTCATGCGTATGATCGTTCCTCATCTGCTTCTGAGGCTGTGTGCGTGGACAGCAAATGTTCAGTCTGCATAGTAATTGGTTGGGTAGGAGGCCATAATGTTTTAATGTATAAATATATCAAGCAGTGAAATTACAATTTAATGGTGTGTGGAATTAAGAAGGAAGCTCTTGTTCTCTCCACTCACTTTTTTACTCACCACCCTCATCCACCTTTCTCAACTTCTCCTCCACACACTTTCATTCAGTCCACTTCTGTCTCTTTAATATATTTTCTGCTTTTAATAATGAACAGTGCTCAGTTGTCTTATGGTTTATTTAGGTACTTTGATGTTCTGTACTATAAAGAAGTAGAATGCATAAAAATGATTGCTGTTTCCCTAAAATATTAAGTTATTGTAAATGTATTACATTATACTATAGTATATATCTATATCTATCTATCTATCTATCTATCTATCTATATATATATATAGGATATTTACTCTTGTGTTCCCCTGTCTGTGTGTTCATATTTGCCAGTCCGTTATTTGTCATTTAGATGCTTCCTGTTTTACTTTGAAGGTTGGTTTTATCATTTGTATTTATGTGTCTATCCCGCCTCACGTTCACACCCGTGTCTCCTTGTCAATCACCCCTGAGTGTCTGTATAGTCTTGTCTTTCTCTTTGTTAGATTGTCTATTTTCTTACGTTTCCTCCTTTGTATACCTGCCGTTGTGCTTAGTTCCTTATGTTAACTGAGTTTAGGTTTTCAGTCTTGCATTAGCTTCTCCTTCTGTTTGGATTTCTGTTGGACTCTGGTCTCATTTCCTTAAAACAATTTTATGAGAAAAAAACACTTTCCAAAGATAAGCAACATTTTATAAGACAAATCCTACTGGGATGGTTTGTGTTTTATGGGGTGACTCTGGAGTTTTACACATAGGTTCTGAATCAAACTGAACCAATGTGTTTATGTACCATAGCAGCACAACTGTAGAACAGCAACCTTTGTGTTCTGTGAAGTAAAATTAGTGTTTTTGTCAATGGCGTCTGGTGGCTTTAATAAGAGAGCAGCTCTGTTAACATGTTGGGAAGGCTGTAAGTGGTGAAAAGCCTACAAATAATAAAACTAACACGTTCATGTTCTCCATCACCAATCACTTTCTGTTCTTCAGTGCAAGTGAAACTTAGACTGCTTGGCACTTTTGGTCAATGAACCTAGCTTACTGTAGGCCAAGGTAGTAGAATTTATTTCGGAACACAAATTCATTAGATTTACACATTGTGTGCCGTGTTATTGTTTGCGGGCTTTTGGGCGATTGGCCAACATTTCTTCACAATTTGGGTTATACCACCACTTGTTGCTTTGGAATGCTCTTGATAGCACTTGAGATAGTTTTCTGCATTTTCACGTGGACAGAGATATTTTTCAAAACGAACTCAAAAAGATCCCCGTTTTAAACAAATACCCATGTACATGTGGACGTAGCCTAATGTAGCCTAAGCTTATACTAAACTTTCCCTCTGCTTGATACTGAGCATGATGTAGGTAGCAAATACCTGGAGGCTACCAGTTTTGCTACAAGTGTTACAGTCTCACTAGAATGTAAACACCTCCTTTCCAATGTCTTGCTTTTGGTGTAAGTTTTTTTTTTTTTTTTACAATTACATCTCAGCCTTGAGCAGAACAGCTACACTCATGCCCCAATATCAGACACATGTTGACACAATGTTGACTTCAAAGAAAACCTATTTCATCACCTTCATTGTTTTCATAATAACATAATTTTGTCCTCAGGCACACTTAACCATTGTATACACAGGAGGGCACTTTGAAACATAACATGCACACAGACACACAGAGGTTTTAGTCATAAAGTCTTCCTATCTGTCATGTTCTTACTGTACATTATGGATTGCTGACAAATTTCCTTTTCACTATATTCATTTTCTCCCACTCATGCACAACTAATTGCTTGTTGTAAACTGTCACTCAAGCTGATCAAAGGTGTGAGTGTGTGCCAGACCCTATGTGATGTGTGTGTACAAAATGGAAGCAGGGAGGCTCATTGGCATCTGTTTTTAATAGCTGTAGTGCTGATACTCCCAGAGTCCCTGTAGTTCTTGTGTTCCAGTGTAGGTGCTCATTGATCAAGGTGTCACACTCAGTCACAGCCCTAAATCTTGCTCACATGCTAAGATATGTTAACAGTAGCCGAAGTATAATTGGTGAGCCTTTTCAGTATTTTATTCATTTAATTATTTATTTCATTTTGTTTTGTTTCATCTGAGGGAAGAGCGCTATCTGTGATCAGTTTACTTCCCAGGGTATGTAAAAGTAGAATGGGAGGCAGAGCCTTCAGCTTTCTGGCCCCTCTCCTGTGGAACCAGCTCCCAGCGTGGATTCGGGAGACAGACACCCTCTCTACTTGTAAGACTAGACTTAAAACGTTTCTTTTTGGTAGAACTTATAGTTAGCTTGCTCATAGGGGGTCGTCTGATTGTTGGGGTTTTCTGTCTAATATTTTAAAATTGACTTGAACTGAACTTGTGAACGATGCCCTCCTCTTGTACTGAAACCTGAGTCACTGCTGTTGATCCCAGGCCTTACCCTTCTAGTGTTTCCCTACCTGCATGCCAGCCAGGTTGATGTGGTGGTGGTTATTTATATCATTCAGCTCAGCTTATCTGCTATGTTGGCTCATGTAAGTGCCACAGCTCAAAGGTCTAGCTAAAGGTCAGTAGAGATCAGAGGTGAGCCAGTTGACCCAGCCACAATTAAGCATGAGTGAAAGGGCTCAATGAAAAGAAAGATGACTTCACCAGGAAACATTGATATTGTCTGGAGCAGAGCAGCACAATGTGAATAGTGTAGTCTTTGTTTTAAATAGGGACACTCTTTGTCAGACTATTAAAATATTTCTGTGTACATGCTTTTGTACGTATAAACATGTGAAAAAGAAAGTACATAGTCTTTCAGTTCCAAGGTTTTGTGTGTCAAGACATACTAAAAAAAAATTATCTAGGGGTGGCTGTGGCTCAGGAGGTAGAGCAGGTCATCTACTAATCAGAAGGTTGGTGGTTTGATCCCAGTCTGCTCTGTATGCCCAAGTATACTTGGGCAAGATACTGAACCCCAAGTTGCTCCCAATGCATCCATCGGAGTGTGAATGTTAGATAGAAGGCACTTACATATATAATATGTGAATAAGGCTTGTAGTATAAAGTACCTTGAGTGCTCAGAGTAGAAAAGCGCTATATAAGAACCAGTCCATTTACCATTTATCTAGTTCTTAGCAAGTCTTAAAGTTAGGCAAATGCAACCTGAGATATGACATGTTACACCATGTCATTATTTCTTTAACAAAAAGTAAGTCAAAATGCAGAAACAGTATGTGAGAAAAGAAAATGCAGCAAAAGAAAACAATACAACAAATTTCACTTTATAGAAAGCATGAACAGCATTTTTTGACAGTTCAGTCATCAAGTAATCTGCCTAGGGTTTTTCAAGTATTTTTTCTCAAAGCTGTGACTGCGAAAGATGTTGGGAGTGGAGAAAAAGTTCAGGTTTGCTAATCATGATAGATTTAAATTACTTTGTTTTTTTATTCTGTTTTTGCAAGAGAAAGCTGTGTTGTCATCCGTCATCTGTCCTCTGTAACACTGCCCATTAAAACTGAGATCAGCTGCTGTTTTAAGTGTGTACTTTCAATGCTGGCACCAGCTGAGAGCACAGTGTTGAGTTAGTTGTGGGTGTTTCTAGAGGTGTTTTCCCTTTTGCAGTGATCACAGTTCCATGGCTGTTACACTCCTTCCCCCAGAAAAAAAGCCAGAAGTTGTAAAGGCTTTTTAGACATGACAAGATTATTATCTATTTATTTATTTCATTTACATACCCAAATGAGAATGAGAGAACTCAGGAAAACTCTCCTCATCACTGTCGTCATCCAGAATCTCAAAGACCCATATGCTCTGTTCTTGAACCACCTCATCTGCAGTGGGCTAGCATTGATTCATTTGTGCTGCATTAATAACATATGTGCGTCCACTCCAGTGCTCTGTTAACAGCGTTGGCTTTTGCATATGCGGTGTGTCAGGGTCATACAGATGTGGGTGAGTTCATTATGGACGTGAGTTCATTATCCAGGTGTCCTTTTAAAGGTTGTCCAAGGTTGAGCTCTGAAGATATGACTTCTGTTAATACATCCATGGCTCAGTTAAAAGCAAACCAGAATTCTGGTAAGTATTTATCCCAGGTCTAAGATCCCATTGTCAGTAGGTTTCTTCAGAAGAACATAGAAGAAACAGCAGTGGGCCCTGGTCTTAGAGGATGTAGGATGGTATACCCCAGAGTAAGTATTTCTTTGTTTAGAATGTGGGATACAGTTTCTCCCAGTGCTTTTCAGCTGGGAAAAAGTTCTACCCACAATGTATAGTATTTCACAAAGAGAATTAAATATAGGTGGAAGTAGATGACAAGTGTCCCATGAGGTTGACTCCCAGCAGTGTCCACAGGATCAATTATCCTGGGCACTTGGGTTTTAAATACCCAAACGAAAGAAGAAAGGTTGGTAATTACAGTGAAGTGTCTTCCCTTCAAGTATTACCTCCATTTTTCTAGAGCCCAGGCAACAGCAAGGCATTTCTTTTCTGAGGTAAAACAATTTAATGTGACTGTGACTGGTATGAGTTTGGAGATATGCTTCGTTCAGCACAGCACAAAGCACAAGTGGCTGGAGGTGTGCTATTGGTGCTCTTGACAAGGTATCTGGCCCTGTATTGTATCTTCCTTTACAGTATTCCACCATCCGCTGCCATGCTCTAGAAGGGTATGATTGTTTTTTGTCTGGTTTCCACTGTGGACAGGAAGCTGACGGATGACTTCCTTAACAGCAGCAACCAACACTTGCAGGGTGTTGCTCTTGACTCATTTTGCCAGTTTGAGGTTTCAGCAGGCTCAGTCCAGGAAGTTTAGAGGATATTTCTTTCTCTGTCCCTTTCTTCTGTTGACACTGGAAATGGTTCTCCGGGTTCTTTTTCAGTTGCTGACAAAATCCTTCTGTGGAGGTAAATCTGCTACTTCTCAGCTAAGTGGCAAGGTGGGGGTTACTATTTTTCAAAAAAACTTGATGATTTCCTCCTCTCATATACCTAGTTTCCAGTGTTTTCATAGTGATTTTTTGCATGTAGACAAAGTCTCTGATGTGCAGCTTGAACTTTCTTGGACTACTCTGGATGAGCAACACTACGTTAAAATACAGCTATACAACAAAAATCAAATGTCTGGCACAGCAGAAGGTGAAGAGCTTGTCCCACAAAGTAGATCATCTGTTGTTTTGAAAGCGCTTTGAGTGCTCAAGTAGAGTAGAAAAGCGCTATATAAGAACCAGACCATTTACCATTTACCATTTACTTCGAAGAAAGAGTGTGCCATAAAGCAACACAACTAATTTATTCAGCAGCCTGAAAACACACCACAAATTGTAGCATAATGAATGCATGAGGGCTAAGGAAAAGAATCCAGTGCTTGATTACGTGACTAACATGCTAATGCCTTGCTATTATGAATGTCAACTCAGACATTCATAATAGCAAGGCTGTACACCACATAAACATATCATCCAGCTCACAAAGACGCACTGATATCACCAACACAATCGCATTCCATTCGGCCAAAAATGTGTTTCCATTAAACCCAGTGAGTAAAGAACGCTTCAGGAAAATGGGCAACAAAAAAATATGCCATCCCCTCGGACAGTTATTTTTCCAAACTGTCACAACCCGCACTGTATGAAAAGGGTCGCAGGGGAAATAGAGAGCTATCTCAAAGCTGTTGAGTACTTTAATACGAGTTTTAGCTACATCCATCATTCAGGTAAATTGAATGGACTGAAAGACTTTATATGATTTGTCTGCAAAGATTAATTTATAAAGATTAGTTTACAGGAATGTAGCACAATGTAAACGGGAAAGCAGTGCCCTGTTGAATTAATTATTAAACTTAATTATGTGTAGGTTTATATATGTATATATTAGTTTTTTTTAATTTATTTATTTATTTTTTTCTTCTAATAGATGCACTGAATTTAGATGAAGAAGGAGGATCAATTTTATTTTGATGCAAACATTTGAAAATATTAGATGTGAAAACATCAATGAAACATTTTTGTCACTAAAATCAATGAATAATCGTAATCTCAATATTGAACAAAATAATCATTATTATTATTTTGGCCATAATCATGCAGCACTAGTTTGAACACTTACGTATCCAAGGGAACTGCTCACTTTGGCTGTTGGTATTTCCTCTGCCGAGTATATTGTCTTTCTGCAGGTGACTGACAACATCAGATATTGGGGTAAGCACAGAATAAAGATTCTTTAGTAGTTCAGTATGCTGATGTTGTAACCTCCTTCAAACAGAAGCATTGATTTGCTTGAATATTTAAGAACATAGCTTATCCCCACCCAACGATTAAGAAAATGGATGGATGGATGGATGGATGGAAAAGTTGCTTATCCATGTTTGCAAACTTCTTTTTGTTGTTCCTGAAATAGTGTGGTCAGGTTGGGGAATATTTGTTCCATTTTATAAATTGTTTTGATACTAGATCCATGTTTGCTTTTAGCCCCTCTTGGTGGTAATGTTGAGCCACAAAGTTTGTGTGGAATATCATGATCAGGGGCATTTTACACAGAGAGAAAAGACAACTGCAGAGTTCCTACATCTACATTTCCACTGTCAGAGGCAGTGCACTGAGGAGTTAAGAGGGTACCACACTCAGGTGGTTTAGTGAGGTGCATGCCTAATAGTCCAGCTCTTTTCCTTTTGGTTTGTTTACTTATTAGTCAGTCAATGCTGCTCAGACTAGTCAGTCCAGTAAACAGTCTCAGGTTTCCCAGGTATTGTCAGCAAGCTGGCACTACTGGTTCTGAAAGCAAGGGGTTAAAAGTGAGAGTAGGAGTGTAAGAGGTCAGAAAGATGTTCCAGAGTGGAGAAAAAAAAATTAGGTTTGCTGATCATGAGAGCTTTAAAAGACCTCTTTATCAGGAGAAAGCTTGTCTGCTGCTGGGAGCAAATCAGCGAGTTAGTTGTGGGTGTATTTGGGAATTTCTTTTGCAGTGATCACAGCTACCTGGCTGTTACAGCAAGGGTAATAAACTAATAAAATATTAGAATTTCAGTCACCAAGAAAGGAGGAAACTCTCCATAGAGTCTAAAAATGTTTATGTACCAGGCTGTAAACCTGTGTTATAATGCTGTTTAAGGCATTTTAATATAGAAGTCTATGGGACTGATTAGCTTTTGGACCCAGCCCCAAATGGCCATGAGAGGAACTGTTTTTGGCATTTGCATGTTTACTTCATTTTTTATTTTTCATTCCTGTAGGTTGTAGTTTGAGTGAAACAAGCTGTCCAAGCTTGCTACCTGATAACCTAATGCTAAAATGCAAAAATAAGGAGTCCAGAAACCAATGAGTTACATCACAGTGGCTCCATCTACCTTTTATATACACTCTATGGGGTGAAAATATTTTAGCTGAGCATAAGGAAGACTTTTCCAGGCTTATACCATGCAAAACCTGGATTTTGGCATGGTTTTGCATTTTAGCCTTATTGAGTACAAATTAGCACTGTTAAGTTAAGACAGTGACCAGGCTTTTATCTATCTTCACCATAAGTAATATTTCATTATTGCTGAACCTTTGCTATTAAATATTTAGTTTGCCCTTGTTGACGGACTCCTCTAGTTTCTACATTAGCACAGTGTTTTTAAAACCTCAAAGATTATGTACTTACAGCACCGTTATATATAGATGTAATATACTAAACTAAATAAAGTGATGTACTGCTTTATTTGGTACTGAATTGTTGTTATGGTCACTCTTTTGTCCACTCCTGTTATAGGTTTATGATGGATCAGTTCTGGTTTTGTAGATGTGAATGGTTAATGCAGTCTTCTTGCAGAACATACATTTGTCATCTAAATCATTCTCAAAATGTACAGCACACTACAAGACAAAACGTGATGAGCACTGAACAGTAAAGTTACCATGAGCAATGGTGGAGATTAAGAGACTTTCCCCTGGGGAGTCAGATCTTTGCCGCAGCGGTTTGGAATAATTGTTTTTAATTTCTATTTTCACATCATTTATCATGCTTATTTTTGAGCATATAATAAGTTACATTACTTAAGGGAAATGCAGAGTCTGAAACTGAGAGGCCAACTGGTGATGATTTCATCTAGGGACATATATTAGAGCTGTTCTGTAGAGGGATCATCTGACTTTGTAGAATCCATGATGATCTGACTGGGATAAGGGGACTTGATGGTCTGATATCAAACTTAGAGAAACAGTTACTTGTAGTTGTAGATATTGGTTTTACTGTCCCAAATCTTTGTAATACTTTGAACTCAATTTACATGCTTGTTCTTTTAAGGTAACTTATAACTACACTTTTTAAGCAATGACCCAGAAAATTGTTCTTATCTGATGGGGGACATGCCAGGTTTCTAGAGTTCCTGTGTGAACACAAAATATTTATAAGAAGGAAGTAATCCATTACTTTCTAATACTTCAGAAGATGCTCAGAAGATACAGCCAACATCCTTTCCTGATTGAAAACTATCCTCATGAAATTGTGGCTTAATATTTAAACCACGTTGTCAAGAGAGTTTAGATCCTTTGGTGTAGTTGGCCCTTTGGCACAATCTACACACCATTACAAATCCTGTATGGCCCAGACATGACAGCGGATACAGAGCTCTTACTACTACTTCTGTGAACGGTGCTGCTGACAGAGGAGAGACTTCTTTCTTTCTTTCTTTAACTAGAAAGTGAAAACCTTCAGATTAAGAATCTCTTTCACAGGAGTGCACTGGGCCCAGGCAGCATTAACCTAACATGGGTTTTGATGAGGTATTGTGAGTTTTTTTCTCACAATATAGCTTATGTTATCATGCTAACATACAACAGTAAAATAGCACCCTTGGTAAACATTAAACCTACAACTTAACAGGTCACAATAACATTGCTAACACAATCACAGAGCTACTAGTATGGCTATAGAGTGAGCCTTGGAAAAAAAACTAGAGTAGTACTTTTGTACTGATTCCACTTTCCATCCTCAAGTAGACCCCATGTCTGTATTTACCACATAGACCTTATGTTGTTATTTACGCATGTGGGGACAAGCATAAATAAGCATGTATCTTAAACCACAGAACAATTCTGTCCTTTGATTAAGTGCATGAATCTTTCCCTGTATTTAGAAAACACAATCAGTGAAGAGTTTATCTGTAATAAAGTAACACACTGGTAACTGTGGAGGGTGGAAGGTATTATTTTTCTAGAAGCAGCAAACAAACCAATTCAATAGAAGAACTTGTTAAATCATGATACAAAATACGGACAAGAAGTTAACCTCTTAGTTCTGGAAAATGACTCCCTGTCGGCACAGATGGTCTGCCTTCTCTGTCTCTCTCTCTCTCTCTCTCTCTCTCTCTCTCTCTCTCTCTCTCTCTCTCTCTCTCTTTCATT
>VVAS01041607.1:4619-15987 GCA_015103295.1 Ptychochromis oligacanthus
CTGCCAGCAGAGCACCCAGCCTATTGTGGGGTTGGGGGGGGGGGGACACACAAACGGCTGCCGATGATGCACGTTTACAATGCTAACAAAGACGCGACCGTTTGTCTCTTCATTGCAACATATTTAAACAATGTTAACATACCTGTTAACTGTTCACGGATGTGAAATTTCCAGAAACCTAGAGAAGAAGGAACCCACGGCTCCTTAACTTCCGATGTCGCACGAGCGCCAGGTTAACTGCTGCTGTAACGTCAGCCAAACCGCCTGCTCCTCGCGACTGTACTACAGATGCTCGCCTGGATGAGCTGATACTGCCTTCAGGGACTGTCGTAAATTTCAGGACTGAGCTTTGGTAGTAACGCCCATATTGCCTTAGACGAAGGTTAAAAAAATGTGAAAAATGATGGGCGGTTGAGTTATTGTGAAATATTAACGTTTTTGCGTTTTTAACGTGTGGTTGTGGGATACTGTAACCGCTATCATTTTTTTTTTCTCCAGCAAACTGACAGTGACTGAAAAATACCGAGCTTTTCTGGTCAGTTTTGAGTGAGGTAATGAAGTGTTCCTGCATATATTTCTAGTGCTGAAAATGTGTTGTTTTCCAATTTAATTTCACAAGGTCACATGTTGAACTGTTGTTGTGTTGAACTGAAATGTTGTTTTGCAACTTTTATCTTGTTTGAGAATAAAGACCATTAATAGGTTCATATTATTACTATATTTGACATTACAGCATATTTTCATATTTTCATCCAGATGGTGACTTTTTCAAGGTTTAACTTTTCAGTGTAAGTGCAAGGTGAAAGAAACAGCCACATAAACTTGACTTTTTTTTCTTTTTTTTTTTACACAGGAACTCAATAGACACATATATGAATTTAGGGTTTATTATTGTAACCATAACAATAAGGTGGATCTCTCTTTATTTTGACCATCAATTCAATCATAATTGTTCTTTTTATCACAGGCAATAGTTATAATAGTGCACTTTTTATATTTAAATTATGATACAGACATTTCTTTTTTTAAACACCTTATTCTACTGACCCTTATGAATGGAGAATAGTTTACAATCTTAGCCAGAGTTGGGTCAATGAAAAGTGAAGGTGATGTGAAAGATGAAACTGATGACGGTGAGCAATCATTAAGTGTGTAAGGACTGTGAGGCAAACAACTCCGTACAGTTTCTCTTGTGATGATGGCAACACAACAGAGGTGAGGAAGCAGACAGACAGGTCAAAGGGACGAGGCGTTAAAGGAAGAGATGAAGCCAACAAGCAAGTATTCGATGTGTGTGTGTGTGTGTGTGTGAGTGAGAGAGAGAGAGAGAAAATATATGCCTGTTACAGTTTGGCTGCGTTGGTTAGTTCAATATCACTGGGTCAGTCGGAAAATCCACACGTAACTAGCTCGAAATGCATCCGATGCAAAGTGCTCAGCTCACTCTCACTCAGTCACCATCCGCCCGTCTCACACACAGATTTCAGTTACCAGAGATAAGCATGAGTCAAAGAGACGTGAGATACAGACGAAGCTCAGTGGGGAAGTAAAATGAGAGCAACTGCTATCAAAGCCGTTCTTTCGCATGTACAGAAAAAAATAAATATAATGAACAGAACAGGTTTCTTGGATTTCTTTTGGGCACATTTTTGTTGACATAAAATCTATTTTGTAAACAAATACATGACAAAAAATATAAATAAATAGATAGATAGACAGACACACAGACAAAAAATAACATTAAAATAAATAAAGTGTAGCACTGTGTATCTCTCCGAAAACATTCTGCACTCTTGTTGCATATTGCGCTGTATGGAAGACTGTGATGAACATCAACTAGTCTGATAAGAGTACTGGAGTAACATGTGACTGTCCCGAGTTGCTACGTCTGCTTGCAGAATGGCGACTGTCAGTGATGAGGGTGCAGTGATGGATACTTGGCTTGTCGGTGAACACTGAAATGACGAGCGTGGGGTTAGGAAGTCCTGTTCAACAAGGAGCTGACGCTGCAAGCCTTTTAAAAGTCCGGCATCACAAAAACGTCCATTGATGAATTTCCTTAGTGTGTATCTTTTTTTTTGTTTATTTGTTTGCTTTATTTTGACACAAGTCAGTATGTGAATACTATGGCAACAGGAGACAAGCTTGACGAGAAAGGCGGTTTCTGTTTGATCCACAGGCCGGGAATGCACTTCTCATTCAATCTGGGCACAAACAGCTGTGATGAGGTTCATGAAACTATTCACGCATAGTGTTTTTTTCTTTCATATATTAGTGTTCATATTTCTGTTCAAATCAAAAACACTTCTCTTCAGAGCAACGAGGGTCCAATGCAAAAATCTTAGAAGCACTGTTTCATATTGTCTCTGAGTAAAAAGCAAATACAAAAGAATCGAAACATTTAACTTTAAATGAATGCCTGTCGGAAAGCAGCTTCCACTGTCAAACACTGTGGAGTGTCCCAGTTGCTGTCTTTACTGTGATCACTGTGCTACTGACATCCTCGAAAGAAACATGTAAACATAAATAAAAACTAAATAAAAAAATATTTTTTTCACATTCACTTACTTAGCTTACTTTGTTGGTTTTAGGAGGAGACACTGCTGGAGAAAAAGAGGACCTTCTTTGAGCTCATCACCATTCACTGTGGGGGCAGCAGGGTGCTAACTCTTTAGGATTCTTCTGCTGGGATGCATTTATATTTGTTTTAGTATGGACGAGTCTACATGTTGCTTGATAGTGATATGAGCGCACTGATTAATTTAAGGAGTAATCTTGAGAAACCATCACAAGACTGTTATTTTTTGGTGTCGGATACTGTATTACAATGATATGGTAGACTAGCCTATCTGATCATATCAGCATCCTTTAGCAGGCTGATTTGCTAACTGGCATGCACATTAGCTCTTCAAAATTCCTAGTTTGATCTGTGAAGCTGTATCTATGGTGGATACCAAACTGCTCATTCACGTTTTATTGTTTTTTCATTAAAGGGTGGATGTTAACACTTCTTTATCATTTAAGGTTAGGAATCCTGGTGATCAAAAGATCGGTAGAATGTCGAGTTGGAAAAATATGCACGATGGGGGAAAAGGCTCAATCCTTGCTCTATGGTCAAGCACCTTCAGTAACTTAGACAAGGAAGAATAGGAGTAGCTCATGGCTTGCAGGGATACTTGGAGATGAAATTATTCTCTCTTCTTTCTGGTGTAGTTCAGGCATCCTGCTGTGCAGTCTAACTTTCTATCCTATGGTTGGGATTGGGTTCCATTGGAGGACAGCAGTCGGGTTCTCTCTTTGGCTGAGCCTCTGCGCTGCAGAACTCCCCCGCTGCCTCCTATGCCTCCGCCATCTGCTCGGTCGCCCCACTCGCACCTGTCGCCCCCACCCTCGGAGCGCCTCGAGTTTTGGCGGGTGGGGGTCCCGTGGGGCCGGCTGTTCTTCTCATCTGGGAAGGGATCAGGAGAAGAGAACAGGAAAGTCACTCTGAATGTTTATAGTGGACAGGCTCCACACATCAGCGGTAGAAATACAGGTGTGAATGAAGGGAGCTGATAACAAATCAGCTGTTCAAGTGACAAATAATATAGCATATA
The DNA here is from genome assembly GCA_015103295.1 of Ptychochromis oligacanthus. Taxonomy (NCBI): domain Eukaryota; kingdom Metazoa; phylum Chordata; class Actinopteri; order Cichliformes; family Cichlidae; genus Ptychochromis; species Ptychochromis oligacanthus. The sequence continues at coordinate 8,216 of VVAS01041607.1, forward strand.
AGGTCCACTTTGAAGAGTAAAATCAAAGGTGAACATGGTGAATTTTACAGTAGTGTGTGGACAAGTACGGTATGTTTAAGCAGTCTCACCAGATAGGGCTGACACCAATGGCTGATCATGGGAGCTGAGAAGCTGAGCTTGAATCGTTTCCACCACTCGTCTGAACCTGCGACTCGGACCTGAAGATGAGCCGAGTCACACACATTTACTTTAGAGTAGGCGTTGTTCCAAAATAATATGATATTAATCCCAATACGATGCCTGATTTTCATTATGCAACCAAAATCAATTCTATTTTTTTGAGGAACAAATCATTAATATGGTAAAACAGATGAAACTTCTCAGATGAATCAGTCCCCAGTTTCTACAGAGAACTGCTATCCTAAAACATAGGACAATAAAAATATGATTTACTTCAGGAAGTGTTGAGTGTTTTAACAGTAAGGTTTGTTTAAATAGGTTAATTATAATAATAGGCTGACTTTTGTTAGCTTAGCCAAACATCTTCTTGTTATAGCTTTACTTACTGACATGAGTATCAGTTATTTTTTTCATCTAACTTCCCATACCAGAAGTTAGATGGTATGGGATATTGAGCAGATTTCCGAAAATCTTTTTTTTTTTAAGCAGATACCTAATTTTGTCCAAAAGGTCAGTATTTATGAGCTTTAATTCAATCCACAATTCAAGAGGTTTAGCGTCCGCGCTGCTTACCTGATATGAGGGTGAACGTCACGCTGTAAATTCCTGTCTCCCTCCTGCCCTCCCTCTCGTTCCTCTCCCTGTCCCGCTCCCTCTCGCCCTCGGAAAAGGCAATGTCCACCTGGAACTTGACGGGCTTCTGGAAGACGGAGGGACCGCCGGAGGATTTGTATTCGGCTCGGAAGCTGGTCTGGGAGAGTACGCTGTGACTGAGAGACGGGATCTGTGTGGTGGGGAGACAGAGAAGAAGCAGAGAGACCGACAGACTTACGAGGCGGGAGAGGTATGGGGGCCAACGTGAGTATAGGGAGACAAAGGGTGAGGGTGAGGAGAGGAGAGAGAAAGAGTGAGCCATTGGTGAAAGCAAAGTGATCCATCTACGTGCCACGAGTGAGCAAGATTAAATAAAGATTAAATAAACAGAAAACTGAAATAATGAGAGAAATGGAGTGCGTACAGTATGAGAGTGCATGTCAGTTCCAGCCAGAGCCATGCTTTCTACAAACAAGCCTTGATAGCGAGAGGCATGAAGGACAGACCACGTCAGATACTCACAGACAGGAAAGCGTGGACGATGTCAGCTTTGACAGAACTCAGCGGTTTGTCTCTGATCACCACAAAGATCTGCTCCTCTTTTTCCAAGCCAATGAAATTCCCAAACCACGACTTCTTGGCCAGCCTGGTAGCCAGACAAAAGATATACAAAGCATGAGAAGAAGCAGAGAGCATGACAAAAAAACATGACATCTTAGCAAATATTTATCTCCAAGAACTGTGACTTACTCAGGGCTGGATTCCGGCGTTAGACTGGACATGTCCTCTGATGTAGGAACTGAAAGAGACAAAACACAAAAAATTAAAACTTATGTGCAATAAAAGTTTGCCAGATGGGAGCCAAAGGAAAATAAAAATTGACATATAATCCTTAGTCATTATGGAGGTCTGTAATACTATAAGCTGAAAAAGGAAATTAGTGCATTAGAAAGAAGGAAATCACTCCCACAAAATATTAAAGTAAACACAGAACTCACCTTGCAATTTACGCCGATGGAAACGGGGGGAGCCCAGCAGGTTGTTCTTGAAAGAATTGAGGCGAGTCCTCCAGTGGGCAGAGCTGCTGGCTGCCATGCCACTTCCCCCTCCTGGGCTGGAGGGTGGGGTCAGCGACAACGAGCCCACCCCTCCCCCTCCCTCCGCCCGCGAGGAAGATGAGGACGAGGAAGAGGAGGGCGGGGTGGAGGAGGGGTGGTGAGGGTGGTGAACAGGGGTGCCCAAGGGTGTGGGCAACGGAGAGCCCTGGGGAGTGACCTGCGGCACAGAGTGGGCAGAGTTTGGGTAGAAGCTCTTAGTCACTGACTTTAGGACAGAGGAGGAAGGGAAGAAAAAACGGGGGATGGGTGACAGAAGTGGGGAAGGGGAGGGCGAGCGGGAGGATGGGTTTTGCAGAGGCAGGGATTTGATGGGCTGCAGGTGGGGTCGGTCGGCAGGTCCCTTGGTGGGCAAGGTCTGGGTCTTTGGGTTGGGGGGAGCTTTGGGCTTGTCGTGAGCCCGTGCTGAGCGAGGAGTAGTGGTGATTCCCTGTTTGGACTCCTTTGTGAGGGGGGAAGCGGTGGCGGAGGTGACATCTGATTGGCTGAAAGTGAAGACGGGGCTCTGATAGGACTGGGAAGTGGGTTTGTGGGGGTGGGAGAGATGGAAAACAAGAAAGAGAAGGGATGGAAAATGGAGAAAGGATGGAAATGAATATCATGCTTAATGACAGAAGAGTGCATCTTGTGAGGAGTGAATGTGCCAAATGCAGTTCTGCAAGTGCTCACCATAAAATATTTCATTTAGTCCCCTTTTAGTCTTTAGTAAGTGCTGTTTAACTCGAATGAAAGTGAGGATTTAGTGACAGTTGTGGTAGTGGCAAGGTTAAGAATGCAGTGACAGAAGACAGGGGCAGTGAAGGTGTTACTTTAGAGTAATTGGGGACAATTAAGGTTTCTTTGCTTGACCATTTAGGGACCGTTTTTATACAGTTTTGAACACAATCAAACCATTAACTATCCAATAAAGCATCTAATTAAGCTGCTAAGTTGTCTAAACAATTGTCTTTAAAACCACTTCATGCATGAGGACGAAAAAAGCGACATGAAGACAGAAAACGTATGTAAACCTCCTGTTGGGTGAGACATTTAATTTGAGGGACCTGTGTTATGATGATGTGTGAAAATGACTGAAGAGACTGTTACATAGATATTTTAGATGGGTGTGAAGAGCAATCTAATATGAGGACTGACATCAGCAAAATATAATGCACTGCTATCATTACCATATCATATGGAAATCAAAAGCTGGCAATAGAACTAATTTTGAATTAAAGTAAACTAAATTACTGCCCAGTCTGTCTTTATATCAACAACTTCTTAAAGTCCCAAACCACGAATGGTTTACAGTGCTGGTATTACCCAACCAGCCTAAAATCTACACAGTACCGTGCTGACACTGACAGCTGTCCTGACTGCAGGACACAAGTTTGAGACTGGGACTTAAAGCTTATAGTGCTAATAGGTGAGAGTTAAATAACATAAATGCAGATTGTTGAAAATGAAGTATCAATATCTTCATAGTGTTTAAAGATAATACAGTAAAAATATGTACAAGTTGGTTAACAGACCCTTACCCTGGGACTACTGAGAGGGCTGGAGGAGAGACCAGTTGATGCTCCACTGACTGAGCGAGATCTGACAAAGAGACCCAAAGGTTAACAGGTTGTTGACAAAAAAACAAAAAAACAAAAAGCAAGAAACTGTGTGAGAATTAATTCTTGCACTCTAAATATACAGAGCACAGAGTGTATTTACTGTATATATGTAAGAATAATATGCTATACCTCTGGCTGTGTGCAGCTGTGTCCAGGGCCCTGCGAGGTGGGGTAGGAGACCCTTGTTCAGTAACACTCAGGACCTCCAGGCTCTTCCTCTCAGGACGGCAACGTCCGTGGCGCGTCAGCATAGGAGAGTCGACACGCTTCCGAGGAGGGTCTGCTGAGGAACATCACCATAAATTCATTACAAATTTTATTTTCATTTTAGATTTTGTCTTGTGTTTTGCGCTTCTGAGATTTCTTCTGCAAATTCTGATCACGTTGAAAGTAATTTTTCCACAGGGCTTTTGCTCACTGCGCCATCTGTGACTGTGATAAACTTAGCTTCATTTGCACTTGCAGAATTGCTGCCTCTCCCAGTTTTATCTCATAGAGAAAGCTTGCACATGTCCTGCAAAGTCTGGTATGATCATGCTAAAAGCCAGTGACAAGTTATTTATTCCACAGTATCAAAAACAAAGCTAAAATGCTAAAAATCCAACACAAGGTCAAGAGGGCAAATATTTCTTTATGCTTAAACTCTAATGGTAATCCTAATCAGTACAATATCTTATTAAGTAATAAAATAATAATAAGTTAATAATGTTTAAAGAATAATCTCAAGTAATCCCTAATTCACTGGCAGGAGAAATGAGCATAACGGAATAATGCCAGACTCACAAAAACTGAGAGTGGTAACAGTGGCATTCTCCCTTGAGTGGATCCCTCCTGCCCCCTAATGACTGACCTACGTCATTGCGTGGAGGCAAGTCCTCATCCTCATAGCTGGGGTATCGCTCTTTCCTATCTAATAGAAGGTAATAGATCATTTTCTCCTGGTTTTCTCTGTGGAAAAAAAAGAGAAAAAAAAAAACACTCATTGGATGCTAAAATGTCATAAGAATGATTTAAAAATAATGTAATTAGGGTAGGGAACTCCGTGTAAAATCTGTGTAGATGCCGCGCAACCACAGGACTGGCTTTTAACAGGCTCTTCACACATACACGCAAACATGGACTTAAAGTCAAAAAAACTTTCAATCTATTTAACTGATCATGTTCACGGTAAAACACCTAACCATAAGTCTCATACTCCTTCTTCTCTCTCTATGTAATGTTCCAAGCTTCTGTATGTTTGGTGGTTGGATCCTCTAAAGCCAGATACAGAATGAAAACATCACAAGTCAAAAACATTCATCAGTATGCTGAAACCAGTGATGCACCGACATATCTGCTGAATATCAATATGTCCCTGTTGACTGATCAACATATTGACAAATAAGATGACATAGGATGTCAGCAGCTGATATTGGTTGTGTAACATCAAATTTGCACTGGCTAAGTGTTAGTGATGAAGAGCTAAAAGACTTTAAAACAGGTCAGTCAGATTTCCTTGTTTTCCTGGGTTAAAGAAATAAATAACAGTAAAAGCAAAATATAAACATATAAACACTGAAAGAAATATTGGAAAGAAACATTACATATTTGTGATCACATCGCATATTATATACCACAAATGTTTTGATTTTTCAAACCATTTCAAGCCAACACTCAAAACCACAGTCACAGTCAGTAGAGCTGAAAAAAACTTACTCTTCACACTGCAAGTCACGTGTGAGTTTGACTCTGTCTCGGAAACAACCGAGCGAATGCATGCTGTCCAGCACATCTGGGTCCAGCTCAGTCAGGGACAAGATTCGCCTCACACACACTCGCCTGGGAGGAGGCTGTTCAGGACACGGCTCATTACGACCGCCACTAGGAGTCACAAAAAATGAAACACACAGGAATGACACAGATGTACTGTGTACGATTAAATATGATCACTTCAGCGATCACGCACGTGAAAATGAATGTATACTCACAGATACCAGGAATGTTTCTGGATGGCCTCTAGCTGTAAGGGGTGACAGGGCAGATGGGGCCATTAGTTTCTACAGTCTGTTAACAGCCAGATGGCCACAGAGTTGTGCTGTGTAAACAGTTCACATCAGATCATTTTTTTTTTTACATCCACAAATCTCTTAATTTTGTAATATTAAATGTTAAAATGTCAATTTTCAACTTTGCAATGTTGGTTTTCGCAGGTTTAACAGAAAATCACTTCTGTGTAAATGTCTCAGTTATGTCTCAAAAACATCCTTTAACACCAGCCACTACAATGCATCTGCCTGACTGTGCGTTACTGCAATGAATGCACCAACAAAACACATATGAAATGCAATCGTGCCTCTGATAAATATCAGCTATTATCATTTCAAACATGAAAGTGGAGATCAACAACAAAGGGTGAGAGCAAAGATAAGGAAGATAATCTAAAAATGATTCAAAACAAAACATAATATGTGTCATTAACACAAGCCCAACTAAACAGCACTGCTCAATCACTGTATATTTAATAGGACAGAAGCAGAGGCAATCCTAGTTCAAGGTAGGTGATTTTACACAGGTGCAAATACAGTCTGCATGTCAAGTTTGGACTAATGCGAGCAGTCTCGTACCGTGAGCCTCTTTTCAGGGTTGACCTCAATCATTCCCTTGAGCAGGGACTGACAGTCCGGGGGGATGAAGTGGGGCATGTGGAACACCCCGCTTTTTACCTTTTCCAGGAGCTGGCGTAAATTGTCATGGTCAAAAGGAAGGGCCCCCTGTAGGGCAGAGAGAGAGGAACAAGAAAGGACAGAAAAACAGACTGGATGAGATAAACTTGGCAAACCCTTGCAAGTAAGAAAGAACTGCAAAAGCATATGAGGAGGGGATTTTTAAAAAAGACCAAAGTGCACTGTTAAAACATGAGTAGAAGACTTACCACCAGTAGGGCAAACAGGATGACCCCACAGCTCCACACATCTGCTCTCCGCCCATCATATTTCTCCCCCTGCCAAAGACACAATCCCCATGAATTCATTCATCACTGTCTATCTAAATACAAAAATGATTCACAACTTTGGCACCCGCCACTGAGATGATTCAGCTGATTTAAGTCTGAAAAACACAGAAAGAAACACTGAAATCTATTTAGCCAATCTCAGGCTAAAATACCATGAAGCCACCTTTTAATCGATAGAAGTGGATAATCTTTTGAATGCTGCATGTCCTAAATATTTACTCTTACTAAAAGTATTAATTTTCATAAAAATATCTCAAGAGACAGATTGAACTTTCCGTTAAAAGTTTGATTTTACTGCTTAGTTTAGATCATGTAGCTTTGGAGCAGTTTATTATAATTATTAACATAAATTCCTTATTTATATTACAGATGAGAAAATTTGAGAGAGACACTGTATAAGAGCAGGACACTTACCCGTATAACTTCAGGGCAAGCATAATGTGGTGATCTGAAATCAAAGAGAAGCATTTTACTATCATAGAAAAATCTGCAGTAATATTAGTAAAAGCAAAATTAAAGCAGTATAAAAGAAGTTACAGATCTGTGCTGTATATACTATATGTCCTTGTTGCTGATGTGTTGCTTTTAGCTTCTGTGGCTCTTAATGTTCTGAAGAATATTATTATTTAAAATGCATAGATTTACATTGCAAATTGTTCAAATATATCACCCTTTTATGCATGTCCACATTATTTATGAAAGACACACAGAGTTGGTACTCACCCACAGCTGGTTTCTAACAGGCTGTCTCCCACCTGTAGGGAGGCCATGCCAAAGTCAGCGATGCGAATGTTGTTCTTTTCATCCAGGAGCAAGTTCTCAGGCTTCAGATCTCTGTGACTGCACAAATAAAACTATCAGACTTAATGTCAGCTAATATAGCATTTGAGATCAAACGTAACTTTATGGGTTTGAAAAAAATGCCCACAGAATCATGTGGTTTTTTCACTCATTTATTACATCAGTCAACAGTCATTTGTTAAAAGAGAAAGGCTCCAAATAGCTTTGTAAGTCATTAGAGGAGCCTTAAATCATCATTCTACATGAGAACTTGACTCAAACAAGGTTATCACAGCTCTGTGCAAAAACCAACCAGATGGAATGACTGTGGCAGAAATCCAGGGCAGAGATGATCTGCCTGAAGAACTTCCTGGCCTCTTTCGGAGTTAGCCGGCCCTTCTTCACCAGGTAGTCAAAAAGCTCTCCTCCTGACACATGCTCTAACACCAGGTATCTGTCAGCAAACAGGGACAACGGTGTAATTTGAACTTGTGTCTCTGATACCTCTTTTCCACTGACGCTGTGCTTGTGCAAGTGCAGAGCCAGTTCTGC